>CM074735.1:55768326-56005826 GCA_037367245.1 Phrynocephalus guinanensis | reverse complement strand
ACCTGGTGCTGATCCAGAGGTCCGGTCTTCCTGGCTTCTGGGATGGCAACCAGGAAAAAAAGCTGACAGCCGCACTACAGCTGTAGCGCGGCCATGTGGTCAGCAGTAAAAAAAGAAAAGAAAAGAAAAGAAAAGAAATAAAAGGAGCACCGACCAGGCCCCAAGGATGGCCTGGTTGGCACCCTAAAATAATAAATAATAATAATAAACCCAGTGCCAACAGGGCCGCAGGGGCCGCGTGGTCGGTGCTGAAAGAAAAGGGGGAAAAGCCCCGTGCTACAGCTGTAGTGTGGGGCCTGAACACGGAAGGGGGGTAAAATAGAAATAGAAATAAATAAATAAAAAGGGAGCATCGACCGGACCCTAAGGGTGGCCTGGTCGGTACCCTAAAATAAAAAATTAAATTAAATTAAATTTAAAAAAAACAGCACCGACCAGGCCACGGGGCAGTCGGCACTGAAAGAAAAACAAAACAAAAGCCCCATGCAACAGCTGTAGCGCAGGGCAAACCCGGAAGTGAAAAAATAAAATAAAATAAAAAAAATAAAAAATTTTAAATTTTAAAAAAGGAGTGCCGACCAGGCCCTAAGGGTAGTCTGGTCGACTCGGCATCCTAAAGTAAAGGAGGGGGACAAAAAAAACCCCAGCACTGACCAGGCCCCAGGGGCCGTGCAGTGGGCGCTGGGGGGAAAGGGGTAAAAATGAAAAACAAATTAACAAAACAACGAAATGAATTTTTCCAGGGAAAAATGTGAAAGATGAAACGAAGTGAACCAACCTCCTTAATGAAACAAAATGAAATGAAACGAACCACCATTTTTTCAATTCACGCCCATCTCAAGTGACATGGAGTAAATGGGAAGACTATGTGCCTTATTTTGAGAGCTTCCCTCAAGACATCTGATCAGTCACGTCTTGGAAGGACAAATGTTGAGATGTTTACTCCCTACTCTTCTCTGTGGAAAAAGGCAGGCACAAGACTCGCCCATCACCCTATATGGAACAGTTGCTGATATAACCAACTAGATACCGTTGTTCATATTGTTCTACTTATACTATCCATCTCTCGTGAGAAAATGTGTTTTGGGCGCCCTGGGGCTGTGCCCTATCATACTCTGAGTCAAGGGTCAAAGACACTTTAGCTAAGGAAAAGAGTGGGATAAAAATATTTTAAATGAGTAATAAATAGATAAGACTAAGGCGGACTTTTTCAAAAAATTTTATTCTCCACAATAGGAGAGTACATAGGACTATTGCCAAAAAGTTATGTGTCTCACCAATCATATCTTAAATAAATATCACTTTAGACAGCATGCATCACTTAATTTTAAAACCAGTTTCAACAAAAACAAATAATTTCCTCTAACTCAGGATTTGTCATACTATTCATGCATTCCAAGGAGTAGGTGAGTAAAGCCAAAACTGAAGGTGTGTCTTCTTCATGAGTTAACCCCTACATTATACACAGATTCTTCCTTCCTCAATTTTATTTCTAAATTTTATTTCTAAATAAAATTTTGGTGGCAGCAAAACAGAAAAAAAATAGAAGTGGTGTTTGTCAATAGCCTATGAAAGGGCTTGTGAGCAAGCACTTGAACGCTACATTGATTACTAGGGTAATAAAAATTCCTTTTTAAAACTGTTTCACTGGATATCAACTGATTTCCACGCACAATTCAATGTACGTCTGTTCATCTATAAAGCCATAAATGACTTGGGTCCAGATCTTTCCCCCATATGAACCTCTCTGGGTTGTAATTTATTTGGAGGAGGACTTTTTTTCTCGATTCTGTCACCCTTACAGGAATACTTTGTGAGACAGAGCCTTTGGGGTGGCTCCTCCTAGGCTATGAAACAGCCTTTTACATGAGACTAGCATGGCTTCCCTGCAGTTTGCCCGCAAGCAGGCAAGGTGTATTCTTTTTATGCAGGCTTCTAATGGATTAAAGGCATTTCCAAATTATTATGAAGATATTTTGTTTAAATGCTTCACAAATCTGATTGTTATTAAATATTATGTATTGTGTTTTTAATTGTTTTAATAATCATGTGTTAAAGTGAGTCCTTTCACTGAGAGAAAACCGTGGTATAACTTAATAAACCAATCATATTTCCCAGTGCTGGAACTACACTGCCCGTTACCTGCAATGAGTAAGTAGAATCACTTTGGGTTAAACTACCAGGTCCAAGGAGTGATGTGATAGTTGGAGTATTCTATCGTCCACCAGATCAAAAACTTGAGGGGGACCTTGAAATGAGGAGAGAAATCATGGAGGTGGCTAAGAGGGAATAGGATAGTAATCATGGGGGACTTCAATTATCCCCACATTGACTGGGTCAATGCGAGCTCCGGGCAAGAAAGAGAAACTGGCTTTCTCGACTTGCTGAATGACTGTGCCTTAGAGCAACTTGTCATGGAGCCCACCCGAGAACAGGCAACTCTGGATCTAATACTGTGCGATACTCAGGACCTGGTCAGGGATGTGAATGTCACTGAGCCTCTGGGGAACAGTGACCATGCTGCAATTTCCTTTGCCATGCATGTCGGAGGAAGAGTGTCAACCAAATCAGACATAAAAACCCTTGATTTTCGAAGGGCAAACTTCCCTCAGATGAGGAAACTAGTTAGAGAGAAATTGAACGGGAAGGTTAGAAGAATCCAATCTCTTCAGAGTGCATGGAGCCTCTTTAAAACAACAATAATAGAGGCCCAGCACAAGTGCATACCACAAACAAAGAAGAGCTCATTTAAGTCCAAGAGGACACCGGCATGGTTAACGAGTGGAGTTAGAGAGGCTCTAAAGCACAAGGAGAGGTCCTTCTGTAAATGGAAATCCTCCCCAAATGAGGAAAATAAAAAGGAACACAAACTCTGGCAAAAGAAATGTAAGAAGATGATAAGGGAGGCAAAGAAAGATTTTGAGGAACGCATGGCTAGCAATATAAAGGGTAATAATAAAAGCTTCTTTAAATATGTTAGAAGTAGAAAACCTGCCAGAGAACCAGTTGGCCCTCTGGATGGTGAGGGAGGAAAAGGGGAGGTTAAGGAGGACTTGGACATTGCAGAGAAATTGAACGAGTTCTTTGCGTCTGTCTTCACGACAGAGGACCTTGAGCGGATTCTGCTGCCTGAGCCGCCCCTCTTGACTAAAGAATTAAATCAAATACAGGTTAAAAGAAAGGAGGTTTTAGGACTAATTGATAAACTGAGGATTAACAAGTCACCGGGCCCAGATGCCATCCACCCAAGGGTTATTAGGGAACTGAGAAACGAAATTGCAGATCTCTTAATGGTTATATGCAACTTGTCTCTTAAAACGGCCACAGTGCCGGAGGACTGGAGGATAGCAGATGTCACAGCAATTTTTAAAAAAGGAAGGAGAGGGGACCTGGGAAACTACAGGCCAGTTAGCCTTACATCTGTCCCAGGGAAGATGGTGGAAAGCCTCATCCAAGAGAAAATCTTAAAACACATAAAAGAACAAACCTTGCTGAGAGAAAATCAGCATGGCTTCTGTAAGGGTAAATCTTGTCTGACAAACCTTTTAGAATTTTTTGAAAAGGTCAACAGGCACATGGATTTGGGTGAACCAGTGGATATAGTCTATCTGGATTTTCAAAAGGCTTTTGACACAGTCCCTCACCAAAGGCTGCTGAGAAAATTGCACAGTCAGGGGATAAGAGGGCAGGTCCTCTTATGGACTGAGAACTGGTTGAGATCCCGGAAACAAAGAGTAGGTGTCAATGGGAAATTTTCACAATGGAGAGAGGTGAAAAGCGGTGTGCCCCAGGGCTCTGTCCTGGGACCAGTGCTTTTCAATCTGTTCATAAATGACCTGGAGACAGGGATAAACAGTGAGGTGGCCAAGTTTGCCGATGACACAAAACTTTTCCGTGTGGTAAAAACCAGAGAAGATTGTGAAGAGCTCCAGAAGGATCTCTCCAAACTGGGGGAATGGGCTGAGAAATGGCAAATGCGTTTTAATGTAACTAAATGTAAAGTAATGCATATTGGGGCAAAAAATCCAAACTTCATCTATCAACTCATGGGCTCTGAGTTATCCGTGACGGATCAGGAAAGAGATCTTGGTGTGTTGGTGGACAGCTCCATGAAGGTGTCTCCCCAATGTGTGGCAGCGGTGAAGAAGGCCAATTCCATGCTAGGGATTATCAAAAAGGGGATTGAAAATAAAACAGCGAACATTATAATGCCTTTATACAAAACAATAGTAAGGCCCCACCTGGAGTATTGTGTACAATTCTGGTCACCGCATCTCAAGAAAGACATAGTGGAACTGGAAAAGGTGTAGAAGAGAGCGACTAAAATGATTACTGGCCTGGGGCACCTCCCTTATGAAGAAAGGCTAAAACATTTGGGCCTCTTTAGTCTGGAAAAAAGGCGCTTGAGGGGGGATATGATTGAGACATACAAAATAATGCAGGGTATGAGTAAAGTGGATAGAGGGAAGCTCTTCTCTCTCTCCCAAAATGCCAGAACTAGGGGACATACACTCAAATTGAGGGCTGGGAGAGTAAGAACTGACAAAAGAAAATATTTTTTCACCCAGTGCGTTGTAAGTTTATGGAACTCCCTGCCACAGGATGTGGTGATGGCATCTGGCCTGGATGCCTTCAAAAGGGGATTGGACAGATTCCTGGAGGAAAAGTCCATCACAGGTTACAAACCATGATGGAGATGTGTAATCTCCAGGCTTTAAACCAGGGTACTTCAAGGGGCAGATGCAGGGGAGTGGTATCAGGAGACAGATATCTAGTCTCATGCGCTCCCAAACGCATCTGGTGGAGCCGCTGTGAGATACAGGAAGCTGGACTAGATGGGCCTTTGGCCTGATCCAGCATGGCTCTTCTTATGTTCTTATGTTCTTATGACTATGGGTTATCTGCAAACCAAAGCAAAGCAAAAACAATTCTACTGCATGCCTGTTGTAGTGTGTCAAAAAGAGAGCCATTGGCTGCTCATAGCTAAGCAAGGAAGTGTTATCCAACCAGTCCTGAAGTAACCAGGAATGTGTCCCCCCCCCCCTTGGGTGGTCATCTTCAGTGCCTCCATTTTCACAACAGCACATGAAGCAGGCTGCCCTTCCTGCTCCACTAGACTTGCTTATATGGTGGACTGATGGATGGCAGCAGCTAGGGGATTGTATGTTGGCAGCAGCAAGAGATGTCCCCACTCCCCAGCCATGAAAGATGCTGGTGCCATCGCCACTACTGCTGTTAGTGCCGCTGCACTCCCCGGCCACTGCCTTCTAGCTGCCCAACAAACAACCCAGACAGTCAAGCCTTGCAGGAAAGGAAAGGTTTTCGACCCTGTCTGAAGCCCTACAGAACATTAAAATGGCATCCACACACACTATATCAAAGCACAGTAAGGTGTACATCATGTGAAATGACAAAAGACCTAATGCATTGATACCACTTTGGGGAAAGTATGTAGCTCCAGCCCAGACTTCTGGATTGCCTGCTAGGCCTCACAATTTATGTTTCTGGGAAATCTTCATACTTTTCTCTCTTCTCATTTTCAAAACAGTCTGCAGGAAAATCAATAAATGTCTGTTCTACCATGTATTTTCAGGTTGTTTTCTCAAAATTTCATGATGAGTTTGGGGAACATGTGAAAAGTTTCGTGTGGAGTTTTTTCCTTCTTGGATTTTGTGGCATGATAATGTTTCCCATACAATGCTTGCCAAAATTCTTTAAGTCAACAAGACTAATACACTAACTTTTGCAAGGAGGGGGCTTGATAGACATACATTTCTCAGTATGCAATTTTTAAATGCCATTTTGGATACAACATGCACAAATTCATCCATATTACACTGCATTAGCTAGAGAGCGAAGTTTAATGTCACTGCACGTATACATATTTATGGAAGTATGTTTGCCAGTGCAGTTCAGAAAACCAAGAAATACTATTGGATCTGGTCAGTATACAGCTCCATGAATTAAATACTTTATTCACTTATTCCTTGTCTGTGTATAGTGAACACATGAAGAATAGAAGCACTAATGTGCCTTGTATTCCCAGATCTCATATGGAGGTAATTACTCCATAAGGAACTGAAGGTAGGGATAATTAAAGATTTCATCAAGGGGGGCTTCCAGATGAGTCTTTGTTCCAATTTAAGTGTTGGGTTCTGCCCTGGTGTTCCAGAAATGCTCCCCAACATCCCCACAATGTTTCTCTAATCTCTTTTCGTACAGTGCATTTCCTTCTGACTCTCTGCACCTAAAATCAAGTTTTATTGGTTGCACTCCTTTCTACCAGGAGGTGGAAAGCTTAGTGCTAAGGCCCTTCCTAACAGTAGTGCTAATACATCAGCTCACAAATCTTTTCAGAAATAGAGACCTCCCCAATGAGTATACATGAATATTCATTTTCAGTCTCAATGGGGTGGCCTTTCCTGACATTTCTCCTTATTTGTCCTCATTTACTGCTCCTCTTCTCAACTGCTGATTTCTCCAAGAGCAAGAGAATCCGGGAGCAGCAAGCTGTACAGAGGAAGCCTCATGGGCTGTGTGGAGCAGTGATGGCGAACCTTTTAGAAACTAAGTGGAAAAACTACAAGCCCAAAACCCACTTATTTATCGCAAAGTGTCAACATTCCAGTTTAACCTGGGGTTCCAGAGTCTTTTGGAAGAACAAATAGCAGCAGGAGCTGTTATGCTGCTTGTGGCAGGTGGATTGAAGTGTGTGGGAGGGGGATGTCTGACATGAGTCCCCCAGCCACAGGTGCTGCCATGTGACCAGCTTCAAGGTGGAGAAATGGAAACATAACCTGAGGGTGATCTAAAAACCAAGGCTTCCTTTCAGTAAAGTCTGAGTGGTGTGTGTGGAGGGGTCTGATTTCATACTTTTTGCATACAGTGGTAGATCAGTAGCTTAGATGTTTGACTGAGGAGCTAAAGGTTGGGAGTTCGATTCTGCGCTAGGGCTCCTTGAGAGGGGCTAGACTTTTACCTTTCAATAAAAAGTTGTTTGTATCAATGTTAGCTCTGTTATTGTGTTTTTCTTTTAAAACAAAATATGTTAATGTGTAAGTTGTTATTTTAAGGAATAAGTCCAGCCCCTCTCAAGGAGCCCTATAATAATAATAATAATAATAATAATAATAATAATAATAATAATAATAATAATAATAATAATAATAATAATAATAATAATAATAATAATAACAACCATTAGATAGGAAGACAAGAAAACAATGACATTAAACCATGCAGTACATCCACAAAGTGATGTCAGTAGGCTCTACTTGCCAAGGAAAATAGAAGGCAGAGGCCTCTTGCAAGTTCATCAAACTGTTGAATTAAAAAAACAAGGAATATTTCAGTATCTCCATCATAGTGAAAATGCTGTACTTAAGTCAATAGTTACTGAAGGCATAATAAAGGAATATCCAGAAATTAAGCAAGAATTTAAAAGTCAACAAATGCAAAGCCGAATTGAGAAGTGGCATAGTAAACTACTGCATGGTCAGTTTATAAGAGACACCAATGATAACATCAACCAAGAACAAAAATGGCTTTGGTTAAGAAAGAAACTGAAAGACTAATCTTGGCAGCTCAAGATCAAACCTTAAGAGCAAAGGCCATAAAGGCGAAAATTGATAAATCATCAAAAGATAGTAAATGTTGACTATGCAAAGAAAAGGATGAATCTGTAGATCACATCATCATCTGTTGCCCAAAAGTGTGCCAATATGGCAATTTAGCCAGAATACAGAGGTACCCCAGGTTAAAAATGCTTTGGGATAAAACAGTTTTGGAAAAATAATTTATTTGAAATGGAGATGCCTTATCGGCCCACGGGCACCCCAGGGGAAGGAGAAGCGATGGCGAAGTACTGCCGCCATTCTCCCCCTCCCTGGCCAGAGGAGCATCACCCGGGGGGGGGTGCTAGGGGGAGAAGCAGTTGTGGAGCCCCCTGTTCTCCCACTAACCACCCAGAGGCTCATCATCCCAGGGGCACTGGGTGGAGAAGCAGCACCAAATTCAAAAGAAACAAGCAGCCTTCCTCCTCCTCCCCTTTCAATTTTGGCTCTGCATGAGCACCCTCGCTGGTGCCATGCCAAATTCAAAAGGATCAAGCAGCCTGCCCCCTCCTCTTCTGCTTGATACTTTTGAATTTGGTGCCACTTCTCCACCCAGTTCCCCTGAGGCAATGATCCTCTGGCTGGGGAGGGGGAGAACAGGGTACTCTGCCACTGCTTCTCCATCTGGTATGCCCCCAGGGCAATGATCATCTGGCTACAGAGAGGAAAATGGGAGACTTCGCTGTTGCTTCTCCCCCAGGCACACCACCGGGGCGATGCTCCTCTGGCCGGGGAGGGTTGAACAGGGGACTTTGCCACTGTTTCTCCACCCAGTGTGCCACCTGGGCTGAGGAAGCCGAGTGCTGGGTGAAGAAGTGGTCTCCTCCCTCCCCCTCTCCCTCTTCTCTGTCTTACTCTTGATCCCTTGGCTTGGCCTCTTCCCCTTCGTGCTTCTTTCATACAAGTGCTCATGGTTGCTCCAGCAGAGGGGAACGCACCGACTACCAGGGGGCTTGTTGTGTGCCACCTGATAGCTCTCCATGTGCCCGCCTGTGCACGCATGCCATAGATTCGTCATGCCTGCCCTAGAGGGAAGGAGGCATCCAAATTCTTCAGAAAGCCAAGTAAAACATATAGTGGCCCTCTTCCAGGCACTTTCCTCACTCAGTTTCCAGTGCCCAGTTGTGGCCTTTTTGCAGACAGTGAGGACACAATTTCAATTGAACTGTATAATCCTCTGTGACGAAGTGACACTAATTGATATGGAAGAAGACAACAGAAGAATGTAATAGAAAGCTGTGGATCATCAAAACTTCCAGCCTTTAAAATCATTATTGGCCATGGGACAATTTTAATGCAGCCTCACCCTCATGACACACAGAAACCTAGCACCAATATTTATCATGTAAGGAAAACGGATGAAGCTGGTTTCAGTTTTACAAATATTCTATTCCATTGTCATTAAATATGCAGTCTGATAAAGCTCAATGAGCCATACAGCCATCCAACTGCATAATGAGGCAAGCGTCCTATCAGCATGACTTAAAGATTTGTAGAGGCAGTTACTTTTCCTGCACACTACATGTGCTGCATCATAGGCATACATTTCACCACTACAGCAGTGTTGGGACCACAAATGGGTTAGGCTCAACAAGTATTTCATTGGGATACGTGCCTTCAAGCTAATGTAAATTTATGGACGGTGAAAAGGAAGCAGGGGTGGAGGGAGGAGACAAAGGCGGGCTAAGGTTGATGCAATGAGTGAACAAAGGTGGACGGGAGATAGAAGGTGTGAGAAGATGGTGAAAAAAATGGCCAATTCTTCTCTGTCTTACTCTTGATCCCTTGGCTTGGCCTCTTCCCCTTCGTGCTTCTTTCATACAAGTGCTCATGGTTGCTCCAGCAGAGGGGAACGCACCGACTACCAGGGGGCTTGTTGTGTGCCACCTGATAGCTCTCCATGTGCCCGCCTGTGCACGCATGCCATAGATTCGTCATGCCTGCCCTAGAGGGAAGGAGGCATCCAAATTCTTCAGAAAGCCAAGTAAAACATATAGTGGCCCTCTTCCAGGCACTTTCCTCACTCAGTTTCCAGTGCCCAGTTGTGGCCTTTTTGCAGACAGTGAGGACACAATTTCAATTGAGCTGTATAATCCTCTGTGACGAAGTGACACTAATTGATATGGAAGAAGACAGCAGAAGAATGTAATAGAAAGCTGTGGATCATCAAAACTTCCAGCCTTTAAAATCATTATTGGCCATGGGACAATTTTAATGCAGCCTCACCCTCATGACACACAGAAACCTAGCACCAATATTTATCATGTAAGGAAAACGGATGAAGCTGGTTTCAGTTTTACAAATATTCTATTCCATTGTCATTAAATATGCAGTCTGATAAAGCTCAATGAGCCATACGGCCATCCAACTGCATAATGAGGCAAGCGTCCTATCAGCATGACTTAAAGATTTGTAGAGGCAGTTACTTTTCCTGCACACTACATGTGCTGCATCATAGGCATACATTTCACCACTACAGCAGTGTTGGGACCACAAATGGGTTAGGCTCAACAAGTATTTCATTGGGATACGTGCCTTCAAGCTAATGTAAATTTATGGACGGTGAAAAGGAAGCAGGGGTGGAGGGAGGAGACAAAGGTGGGCTGAGAAGGTTGATGCAATGAGTGAACAAAGTGGACGGGAGATAGAAGGTGTGAGAAGATGGTGAAAAAAATGGCCAATTCTTCTCTGTCTTACTCTTGATCCCTTGGCTTGGCCTCTTCCCCTTCGTGCTTCTTTCATACAAGTGCTCATGGTTGCTCCAGCAGAGGGGAACGCACCGACTACCAGGGGGCTTGTTGTGTGCCACCTGATAGCTCTCCATGTGCCCCCCTGTGCACGCATGCCATAGATTTGTCATGCCTGCCCTAGAGGGAAGGAGGCATCCAAATTCTTCAGAAAGCCAAGTAAAACATATAGTGGCCCTCTTCCAGGCACTTTCCTCACTCAGTTTCCAGTGCCCAGTTGTGGCCTTTTTGCAGACAGTCAAGGACACAATTTCAAGTGAGCTGTATAATCCAGAAGAATGTAATAGAAAGCTGTGATCATCAAAACTTCCAGTGACACTAATTGATATGGAAGAAGACAACAGAAGAATGTAATAGAAAGCTGTGGATCAAAAAAACTTCCAGCCTTTAAAATCATTATTGGCCATGGGACAATTTTAATGCGGACTGGCAGACTCTTTCACCCTCATGACTGGCTTAGGGTTAAGAAACGGCTTAGCGCAACCAATATTTATCATGTAATCTGGGTGCCTCTCTGACCCACTTAGAAAACGGATGAAGCTGGTTTCAGTTTTACGAAATGGGCTTCTATTCCATTGTCATTAAATATGCAGTCTGATTGGTAAAGCTCAATGAGCCATACAGCCATCCAACTGCATAATGAGGCAAGCGTCCTATCAGCATGACTTAAAGATTTGTAGAGGCAGTTACTTTTCCTGCGCACTACATGTGCTGCATCATAGGCATACATTTCACCACTACAGCAGTGTTGGGACCACAAATGGGTTAGGCTCGATTTCAAAACAAGTATTTCATTGGGATACGTGCCTTCAAGCTAATGTAAATTTATAGGGCCCTCAGGTGAAAAGGAAGCAACTTTTTTTCTGTGCCGCTTGGGGTGGAGGGAGGAGACAAAGGCGGGCTAAGGTTGATGCAATGAGTGAACAAAGGTGGACGGGAGATAGAAGGTGTGAGAAGATGGTGAAAAAAATGGCCAATGAAAATCCAAGGAGTGAATGAGGTGAATGGAATGTGAAAGACCAGTGGGATCCATCTGACAAAGGGGGGGGGGGTGAGGATTCTTCATCTTTCTTGCTTCCACTGCCAGTGAAAGGAACTAGAGAGCAGCACAATAGCACATGAGTCTGGTTCCTTTGGAAAAGGACAAAGATCAGCCTGTACCATAAATATGGAAAGATGCATGAAGGACATGTGGATTGCATTCCAAAGGAACAAAACTATTTCCCCAAATAATTGACTTTCAGTGGTGGAGGAAATTGTGGGGTATAAACCATGCATCCAATGCTGAGTAGGACACAACCAGAGTAGGCCCATCCAACCAGTTGAAATGTGCTGAGTCAGCTTCTCCATTCATGTGATGGGCCTATTCTACTTGCAACTTGCTATTGGAGTCCAGCCACTAAATGGGAATTGAGCATATTGCAGCAGGGTGACATGGGAGTACCAATCCTAATATCATGAGCATAGACACACAGAAACCTAGCACCAATAGAATGCTCATGAGGAAATGGAATGTAACACAGTATCTAAAACTGCAAAGGAGAACAAGAATCCACTTCTGGAAGACACCTGAAACCAATTTCTCTCTCTCCCCCCCCCTTTTTTTTAAATCATACAGTCTTCACTGATGCCACAGAATTCTATTTTTCCATGGGATGGGGGCATAAAGGAACTTAATGTAAAGGTTCTGTCTTCCTTTGCAGGAGAGCCTGTAAGAATTTCCTGTGGATCCTAAATGTCCCACCAAGCTGTCCTCCCATAGGTCTTCCATGAACTGGGCAATGTAATATGTTCTTTAACTTGGAGAAAATCTGGTACAAATAAACATGGAAAAGAGCACCTACAACCTAGTCGGTAATGGGGGATGCCCTGAATTTCCTAGTTCACAGAGTTCTGGGGAGGCACTAATCCATGGTGACCAAGAATGTGGAGCACCCCCTGGAGGTGAGGAAGATAAGTGCTGCAGGAGGGGTGGTTGATGGCAAGAGTCAGCCTTCCTCAGACAATGGATTCCCAGTCTGGGTCTTCCACCTCCATGAGGGAGATGTTTACCAGATGGGGATGTGGGGTACTTGTCTCTTTGAGTCTGGATGTCTGAACCTCTTCTGGTTGAAGGGGGTCACCATTTCTCCTGGTCAATATTGGTTTTTCCACCATCTGTCTTGGCATTCTTGTTTCCCCAAAAGGAAAGCTTATTTGTGGTCTTGACCCAGCCTACCCATTCAGCTTCCTCTGGTGGTATGAGCATCTGCACCCATTTTCTGGTCCAGAAGTCTTTCCTCTCCTCCAGGTCCCAGCTGGGGTCTGCTTCCCAAGGGTTCCCATTCTCCACCTAGGACTCTTCCCAATCCAGCAACTCCTTTATCTCCTGCTTTGTCGTCTCTTCCTCCCCCTCCTCCTCCCCCTCCTCCTCCCCCTCCTTGGAATCATTCCCCTTTGGATCTTCCAATACTTTCCCTGTCATTAACTCATATTCCTCTATCCCTGAGTTCCTCATCCATTATTCCCCAGTCCAATGGCAGCCCCGCCCACTGGTGGTGACAGGTATTGGCAACAGGTTGTTCTTGACATCCTCACACAACCCTTCCCTCATTTATCCAGAGGAAGAACAAATGCAGCTCTATATCTGTAGCAGTTTGAATCTACTACTACAATGACCAGGAGAGGCTCATGCTTTCTTGCCCTTGTGAAGGCAAGAATTCTATTGAATCTCTTGTCTTGGGTACTCTCACATCATCAGCAACTGGCTGTTGCTGATCATTGACTGCAGATGGAAGCCCAATATATCCAGTTTTGAACAAGAATAATGAGGGAAATCCCACTAGTCATGGTCAGCCCTGCCATTAGCCACAGTGAGGAAGCCATCTCAGAGAGCCAATTTTGAATGCCAGGGCAGGGCAGCAATTATTAATGATTTATTTTCCTACGATTGGATTTTTGTTACCATGGAACATGAAGAATTTCTGCCTCACTTGTCAAGTTCTATTGCCTCATCTGGATTTTGGCATGATTTGCCTTGACTTGAAGGTGTTAGGTACTATTTACTGCTCCTCTTAAGCAAAATGTCTTGAGGTTTTCCTACAAGGAAGGTGTGTGTGTGAGAGAGAGAGAGATACTTTCAAACTCATTTTGCCTTCACATGTGTTCCCTCCAAATAATTCAGCTTCCTATAGCTATAAGGCACCCTACTAAATGAGTGAAGCATGCCGATGTGTTGCTTTGTCTCAGGCAGCAAAATGTATTGGACCAGGCTTGACTGCCATCACTCTGTTAAAAGGCATCAAACGACATCCTGAAATGAGACAGCGTTTTATTTTTTTTCACTTTGGATCTTGCTGGATGCTGGCCGTCTTGCCCCAGTGAGTTCTACAATGGCATCCCATTCCAGCTCTCAATGTGTTTCCTTGACAGAAATCCCAGGGAAATGAACCAGCCTGGCGAGAGGTACTGAAAAGTGGGCTGTTAGTCATGCATTTTTAAACTCAAGCCACTACTCTGAAATGCTTACAAGAAAGAAAATAAAAAGAAGGAAGTCATCACTGGAAAACCTGCAACCGCTAAGTATTTTGGCTTGTTTCTCTGGGCTCTGTAAGATTTAATATGCTTCTAATTTAGAAAGGATTAGGCTGTGCATTTCATTTGGTTATTAGAGTGGCTCCAACTGTGGGTAGATATTTAAAAACTACTTTATCCCCTCTTGCAGTTCCCTTGCCTTTATTGCCATGTTGTTGTTATTGTTTACGAGACGGGGCAGGATTTTTGTCCTTTCCCAGCAGCTTTGGAGAGGAAATCCAAGCAATTGTCTACAGAGCAGTCCTATTAGAGAGGGATTCAGGGGGTGGAATTAACCAAAATTGAAGTTTTTTTAAAATACATTTTTTAAAAAAAGAATTTAATGAAACCACCATCAAGCCTTGAGCCATTCGTCATACCCCATGGTGCAGAGACAGCCTTGACTACAAGTGTGCATTTGTTAAATGTCCTCACAAAGCTGTGATCATTAATTCTAAAGCACCTGTTTGCAGAAGGAAATATATGTTTTTGAGCTGTCGTGCAGTGCAAGTGAGTTGTTAAAAGTCTGGAGAGAATGTGATTGTATAGCATTTTAAATAATATAGCCAAAAATGCCGTTAGTGCTGACAAACAATTTCTGCGCACCTTTCTTTTCCTCGAGACTGAAGCTTGGAAGTCAAATCAGCTCTTTTTTTAAAAAATGCAAGATGCATATTATATAAACTCATAGGTACAATATTAACATATTTAAATTACCATAAAGATAAATGGTGCACCAAAATCTTCCATAGTACTTTCCTTCAAGGAAAAAGAAAATGAAAGGTTGGGGAAGACAAGACAATACTCTCAGGGAAACAACTTACATGTGGACATGTTAGGAATTCATTATTTGATTGTACAACAGAGTATATGTAAATTTTATTAGTGTTTCACAAAAAGAGTTAGGCACAGAAGCAGAATATGCTTGAAGGTATAAACCAGATAGCCATATCCTGAATAGTATCTATATACAGGTATTTATTTTGCCAGAGGAATTCTTTTAACCTCACCTACCCATTGCCTTTTCCATCTCCAAGGAACAGAGACAAAAGGCTAGCACACTTTCCCATTCTAGTGTCCTCCAGAGGACTTGACCTGCCATTCCTATTAGCCTAGGCCAGTACTGGTGAATCCATGGCATAGGTGCCAAAGGTGGCACACAGAGCCCTTTCTGTGGGCACCCCACATCGCCCCTTCACAGCCACAGCACTTTGCTTGGCTCCCTGCACAGAGCCATTTTGAGACTGCCAAAGAGCAAGGAAATTCAAAAGCCTGCTCTTCGAGTTCCGATTCTCGGGGAAGTGAGGATTGAAGAGCAGGGATGCTACCCTTTGGGAAAGTGAGAATTGAAGAACAAGTTTTTGACTTTCCCACAGTCACAGCAAGGGTACTTTCTCTTCAGCTAAGCTTTTATATGACTCTACAGGATCACATAGACTTTGTGTTTATAATTACTTATATCCTTATGGATTTACATTGACACTATGTTTTCAATGTTAGTTTCCATCACTCAAAGTCATAACTTTACATGGAACTTTGCTCCCCTTTAACTGCTCGTGTTCTCTTGTAGCTTTAATGTAATGTTGTCTATTAATGCTGTAAAATGTTCCTCTATTCCTTGTTCTCAATACTTGAGCATGTCTTCATTGTACTGGACTTTATATTATCCCTCATTCTGTAAGCCGCCTTGGGTCCTTTTTCCAAGGAGAAAGGTGGGTTAAAAATACTCTAAAATAAATTAAATAAATTAAAAAATTCAAAAGCCTGTTCTTCTATGCTCACTTTCCCAAAGTGTAGCACCCCATGCTACGCTTTGGGAGAGCAAGGATCAAAGAGCAGGTTTTTGAATTTTCTATGGCCACAGCAAGGGTGCTGTGGCTGCTGGAAATTCATAATAATAATAATTTATTGTCATTGTGTGTATAAACACAGTATACACATACAATGAAATTCAGACACCCATTCCAACACCTGCTCTTCAATCCTCACTTTCCCAAAGGGTGCTACCCTTTGGCAAAGCGAGGATTGAAGAGCAGGTTTTTGAATTTCCCACGGCTACAGGAAGGGTGCTGTGGCTGCAGGAAATTCAAAAGCCTGCTCTTCGATCCTCGCTTTCCTAAAAGGTAGCACCTGAAGCATTTGTAACATGGGGTACCACTCTATTCACGTTAAATTGCCGTATTGGCATTTTGCAAAAAATAAGTGTGTTTTGAATCATAATTTGGGCACTCAGTCTCTAAAAGGTTCTCCATCACTGGTCTAGGCTAAAGCAAATGATTAGGAGTGATAAGAGTTGTAGTTCAAAATATCAGGGACAGAATAAGGAATGATGGACTAACAGAATTACACACAAGGTCCATACAGTTCAAATTCAATATCTGGAACTTTGAAATAATTTGTTAAGCTTAGCTTGATTTTACAAGGGGGGAAAAGCTTAATGGGCCATACACCAGTAATAGAATAGTTTAGCCTCACCTAATGGATATAATGGTAATAAGGTTGGTAAACATTGTTCACAATCATTGTGGCCCCTACCAAGGAAACCAAACTGGACAATTTCCCTTCATTGTTAAGGATGTATTCAATATTCTAACTCCTCTGTTTTTCAACTGAAATAGTGGGGAGTGGAGTTTAAACTGACTGATTCTCTTCCAGGATGTAAAAAACATCAGCAGCAGATGGGATTGAAAAGGTAGTGTAGTTCGCTAAAAATTGGGTGTTTGGGTTTAAATCCTGCTCAGCAGTGATTTGATTTGAAACATATTGTGACTCTCCAGAGAGGAAGGAAACCTGGGAGATTCATTTCTCCATAGAGCCTCTGGGAAGCTCCATTAGATGCTCTCTTCTACATGTTCCTCCATCTGAGAAGAGAAGAGAAGAGAAGGGGAGGGGAGGGAAGAGAAGAGAAGAGAAGGTTGTATGGTTGTCTTTGAGAAAGAGCAAAAGAGTGCTCCAGAAAGGGAGAGGGAGCAGAGGAGAAAGCTGAACAAACACCAGGGTGGAGGAGGGAGAACAACCCAAGAGAACAAAGAAGAATTGAGGGTGTCGGGGAGTGACCCCCCCCCCAAAAAAGGAAAACAGAGGGAAGAGAAAACAAGTAGAGAAGGAACAAAGGAGTTTCCAACCTACTGTGTATAAAGTAGCTACCAGCCTGAAACAAACAATAATAAATATTCTGATATTTGTTTGGCTTACAGCTGAAGTTCTGAAAGATCTACCATTGGCTAATTGTTAACATCACAGCAAGTTTTATCCAATAGCGTCAGGTCAAGGTTCTTTGCTTAGCATATCGAAAACATCATAAATGAATATACTGTACTGAAAAGCAAGCATTTTAAGTATAGCCCTATACAATTTACACAGAAGAAAGCCTCATTAACTTCAGTGGGCCTTCCTCCTAAGAAATTGGGTGCAGCTCACATAGCAGCCTTGCATCATTATGCAACTTGTCTGAAATTTCTCTACAAAGAGAATTAGTAGCTATTACCAAGCTTGTATTTATTTCACCACTTTGCATTAATAGCAACCATAAGAGTCACCCGTATATTGGGAGGGAGGAGGGTGAAAAAGAAATCAAATATCCAAGAGAGCAAAACAGCTGTTTCAGATAAGTGCTTGTACCCTGTACACTATAGCAGAGTGACTGTTGCTGTTCACAGATCCCTGGGGAATAGCACATTTAGACTTAGGCCATTATGAAAAATAGACTCAACTGCAAGAAGTGAAATGGAATGCTGTGACCATTATTTTGGTCCAAAAGGTGTCAGAGATGCTGAGCATCTGAAATTCACAACCTAACAATCTTTGGAGCACATCTCACACAAAGCAAATATGTGTGCTGTTTCCTAACCTCCCTTGGAACAATACACATAAGCATTCACGAGCACAGAATGTAAACTTAAGATGTCATCTCCCTTCCCACAGATAATTCCCCTCCTCTTGTTTACCTTGCAATTAATTTTTAAACATCCCTTTTTGTGAATTGCCTTCTGACATTCTGAAACAAAGAACTTCCCTCAGTTTATGGGAGCAGCATTATCACTAACATACATACTGCAGTCTCCACCACCATCACCCCCACCTTAACCTTTGAGGATGGGATCCTTTCTACCTCCTCCCTATAAGATGCAGGTGCTAGGGAAAATCTTCCACCTCGAACGCAAGAAATGAAGGGCAAAAGGAATGAGTATGGAAAGCCACGGCGATATGTAACATGATTGACACATCATACAAAATGCTATTAACCAAAGCCATCACTGTGTTAAAGCAAATCATCAAATTGCTTGTCTCTAAGTTGACTCTATGGCCAACTCTTTTTTTATATCCCTCCATGGTGAACCAGGCTATGGCAAGCAGGGAGTCACAACTTGGTTTCTGGCAGACAAGAAAGTACCGCTGATGGAACGCTGGTTTAACTCCTGCATGATAATAGATCAGCTGCTGCTTTTGGAGCTGAAAAGCATCCACACAGTACATTGGGCACAGCAAGTGATAATGAAAGTACAGTTAATACACAGTTAATACACAGCAACTACTTCTGCGTTTATAGGTGTGGTCTAGTGCATTTGTTGACACTGCTAGTCTAATCTTATAGTGTTCTGCATATATACAGTATATATGTGCTCAGCTCTTTGGTTTACAACAAAAGTGGTTAACAAATGGTTATAGTCCTTAGGTCTTCATAAAGCTACCGCCATGAAAGCAGTATTGATCCCCTAATCTGCCAGTGAATTTTCATTAGGTTCCATTTTTGTAGCAGAAATGTGTTCACAAAAATCCATATCTTCTACTTTTTTGTGCATTTCCTCCTACCTCTTTCTTCCCATCCATTCCCACCAGGCTCAGGGAGAATAACTAAGGGCAGGGGATCATAGCAGTTGCAGTCCAAAAACATGTAGAGGCCATCACTGTGCTATAGCTTTGGCTCCATGTAGTTGTTTTAGTTTAAAAGTAGAACTTCTGTGCTTTTCCATGAGTCTTGCAGTGAGAATAGGAATTTGTATTCAGCCCTTGGCAATACACCTCATCCATGGGGCCACCCTCCCTCTGCCACATCACGTCAACCATACCACAAATCTAGCCATGAATCCACCACACCGCTACATGATTTCACAAATGGGAACAGGGCAAACAAAAATGCAAAGACGGTTTGTTTTTTTATGGGAAAGAATGAGAAAACTGACAGTTTCCTTTTAGTTCAGCAACCATACCTACCAATCAATAAACTGAATCCATTTTAGCCTGTATCAGATGAGGCTAAACTGAGCAGAACTTGTCAAGCTAGTACTTGTGGGTTACCTATTGATTTAATGGCTGTACTCTAGTTGAAACAAACTATTAGATTTAATACCATATTGTTTGTTAATGGTTCTGGTTCAGCCATTTTATTTATTATTTGTTTGTTTGTTTGTTTGTTTGTTTGTTTGTTTGTTTCTTTATTTGATGCCTTTCTTCCTATAGTGACCCAAGGTGGCTTACAACAGCTAAAACTATACACTAATCAATGGTTTTAAAACATGATAAAAATACCATAAAGAAACATGTATCAAAAATTAAACCTCATATTAGAAAACAATTTTTTAAAAAAATTCAAAATACATTTTAAATCTCTACATTTAATAAATGTAGAATTGTGGAATCAGGAAGCTGAAAGGGCCATCACGTCCAACCCCCAGCTCAATGCAGGAATGCATATCAAAAGATTTTTACGTAGTATTCCTGGGACACTTATTGCTTAAAAGTCTGTCTGTAAATGAGCTTCTTTGCCTGACAATGGAAGGACAAGAGGTAGTTTGAGCCAACCTGGCTTCTTGGGGCAGTGTACCCCAAAGTGTATGCCAGAACCATTGGTGTTGTGGGTGGGGTCTATTTTGGATCATGCACGATACAAATGATTGCAGTTTCTCCAGCTTCTTTGCCCTCCCTCCTTTTTAGGGGGGGAAACAGTACTTGAGGGTCCCTACTGCAGCAAGGATACAATCCTCAGTTCCTATATCTTGTCTTCTACTTGGCATGCTCCTTCCTCTACTTTGTAGGATACAAGTATATCATTGACAGAGCAAATGTGTGGGGTGGAATGTAGACTGTAAACCAATAAAACGGTGTCTTGATGGCATCTTATGATGAATAAGATTACTCCAATGAAGGAAATATTCATGGAACCTGATCTAGAGAAAGAAGGGAGTCATTGCATAATGAACAGATTTTATCCTCGTTTCTTGATACAACCTTCTCTTGGGCCACGTTATTCAAAATAGTAAGCCACTCTGTACACTGGCTCCAAAGGTTATGACCGTACTATGCTCTTCTAACCCTTGCCCTCAATTCTGTGGTTACATAGCTGCTTTCTTTAGTCCTAATCTTCTCAAAGTGCATGTGAACACATAGAGAAACAGCTGCTCACACACACATACACAGGGGGAGATGAAGAAGGGAGGGAAAGACTTTTGTGAATCTCCAATCCTACATGCATTTTGTCTTTGTTCCTCAAAATCAGCAGATGGGCAATAAATGTGTAAACTGTCCTGAATCTATAGAGCTGCTCATCCTGTAGGAGCTATGGGGTGGTGCTCAT
Organism: Phrynocephalus guinanensis; assembly: GCA_037367245.1. Taxonomy (NCBI): domain Eukaryota; kingdom Metazoa; phylum Chordata; class Lepidosauria; order Squamata; family Agamidae; genus Phrynocephalus; species Phrynocephalus guinanensis. Next base: position 55,985,340 of record CM074735.1, on the reverse strand, counting down.
TTGATTTGGCCTGTCCTATTTATTTTAGCAATCTGAGAGACCTTACCAGCTAGGACTTGCCACTTAAGAGAATACAATTTTCCAGTTCTATGTGGCTCATCATCCTTCTAAACTTATTACATGTCACAATCCTTTCCCCCTGCCAAAGGTTTATCCTCAAACAGGATCACTCTATTGCAATGAGGGTCACTTAACTAGATGGCTAAGTCTGCTGATGTGAGGAGGGGAACATATACACATAACTGTGGAAAGGAAAGCAAGAATTGGTTGATTGGGCTCTGGCTTCATAAAAACACACTAGGTAAGAATTGCTTTATGTAGGATTCCCTCCCAACCACCCAACCACCCAATAAAAAAGATAGTTTTCAAAGTTGCAAGTTCCCCTGCAGGTAATCTATCGGCTTTTTGTCTCTTTCAGCTTTCTGACTCTACCTCTCCCATACATGAGGGCAAAACAGTTTGGGCAGAAAGAATAGGCTTGAAGACAGAAAGACAAATATCTGACAGATTTACCTGCCAACAGTCTTTTGTCTACAGCTGGAATGGAAATTTAACAGATATATTTACCTTATTATGCATAATTTTTATCAGCAAATAAGCTAATAAGAAGAAAGCTAAGTTAAGCTATTAGATAACAGTCCTTACTGCCAAAAACCATAATCTGACACAGACGGAGCCACAGACTGAGCCTTGTACAGTAGTCAATTAATGGCTGAGTGCTCATACAATAATGACCTACTAACCTGACGGTGTGCTGCTCTCACATTTTGCTGTCCCCTGGGAGGCTACTGTCACTGTGTTATCTATTGCCTCCTTCCCTATCAAAGAAAATAAGCAGAGCTGAAATGTATGTACGCATCAAGCTCTGTAGTTCATTGCACACCAACCCTGGCAACTGAAGGAACAATAGATTTATAAGTTTATCCTACATTAAACCAAACATGCCTGACTGCACTGTAAATTACTAAATAATAAACCAGGTGGTGTAAGATCCTGACTTGGACAGAATATAAAAATCTATCAACCTGTAAAATACAATAACCATAAATGTGCTATGTAGCTGATGGCTCAGGTAAACTATCCACCTCCAGCTACCATGGTTTTTCCTTGAGTAAATTGCCACTGAGGTTATTTTAAAGTTCCCCATACCTGTGTACCTTTTTCATATGCACAAGAAATATAATTGGGTTTAAAAAAAAGCAGTGGCAATTTCTCAGTTTGTTTATATTTCTTTACCTCATATGGGACTGCTCTATGATAATGTGCAAACATATCGCCAGAGGCATTTTCAGCTGATCTCAAAGGAGAAGATGAGCAAACGTCCTAGAGCATGCAACTTTTTCTATTCAAACTTAACATTTAAATTAAATTGCCAAAGTACAGTGAGCACACTACGAGTGAGCTGCTAGCATTGGACACTTGCTGCTTTCAAATATATTATATTTCTTTCTTTTATCTTTTCCTTCTCCCTTTTATTCCTGAGAAAGAGACAAAAATCTATGCCAGCTCAATAAAACATTTCACACATATTCTACACACCATTAGCCTTCTCTTAAATTAAAATTGCATTTTTTTAAAAAAAAAATCTGGCTCTATCCTTTCCAAAATTAATTCCCTGTGAATTAAGAAGGGGGAAGAGCAGGGAGATTTATTTCAAGAAAAGCCACATTCAAAAATATTCAATAAATGGTAACTCCCAGTTCAATAAAGCTAATTAATTCCATTTTAGGAGCTGTTCAATAGCCAACCAGGTTAGGTTTATATGATTTACAAACAGTGTTTACATTCATAAAAAGGGCAGTGAATAGCTGCATGGCTTGACATCATTATAGGAAAATGCTGGGGGATGCAGGCAGTTTAATTAGGGGTGGGTTTAAGTTCACTGTACTAATAACAGCATCATAGCACTTTCCTAATGTGCTTTCATGGAATGATAATATTATAACAAGATTATTGGGTGGGGTGATCACTGTTTCCTTTGTCTTCCAAGGAAAAGCAACACATTTTGCCTTAGGAAACTAGCGAAACCAGCACCAAGCGAAACCTTCCAATGTGTTTACCCATTCATCTGCTTGTGATATATTGATTCTTAAGAAAAGGAGATCTTTATATACTAAAAGAGGAGAGTACACACAAAGAACAGGTCATGTCAAGCCCAAATTAAATTTTCTCACCTAACATCTGAAATTATCTGATTTGATAATATTGTCTTCAAACATTCCTGGTGTTAGATGTGTCCTGCTTTCTTAATTTTTTTTTAAATGGAAACATCATTATGGTCAGTATAGAACTCTACGGCTTCCAGGTCTCTCTACAAGGAATCAGAACGAAGTATCCTCATTTACTTTTGCTTTGTCCAGGACTTTGCAAAGACAATGTTTAGAGCAATACCTATTGTATATAAGTCATTCAGGTCTCAGAATGTGAATATAAAAGCAGAGTTAACTTGCGATCAGTTTTATGGTTATGTTGTCTTCTGAATTTCCTGCTCTAGGAATCATTTGTATAAATGAATGCCTAAGGTGAGTGGGAAAGTATTATATGAACAGGATGAATACTGCTCTACATCCACTAATACTTTCTAATGCGCAGATTGGGCTGGCAGGGAGGTAGATTTGCTTCTGAAACCAAACCAACATTCAGATTTGGTTTATACAGTTGCCTAAATAATAATAGGAACAATATCTTAGAATTTCAGAGCTGGACAGGAATGTATTGAGCCCAGTTCCCTGTCAAGGAGACACAGTGGGGAGTTGGAAAAAACAAACTTCTGGCCCTACAACCAGCTACCTAAACAACTGAGCTGTCCAACAATTCTCCATACCTTCAGAATCCAGAACAAGTGTGCAAGTGCAGGCCTGCCCTGTAGCCAATATTATTGCATGATGCCATCTCTTCCTGTTTTGAATCCTAATACCTTTGAGAGGTGTAGCAGATACAAAGGGCCTGAGCATAGTAGTTGTGCTTTCAGCTAGCCTGACTAATACAGGTTTTTTCCCTTGGGCACTCAAATGTATGATTTGCTCTGTCAAAGGTTTTATAGGCACACACACTATTTTGGTTTAGGAATGTAACTACTTCCTTATTTTGTCCCTGAGAATAAGGACAAGGAACCAAAGCATCCTCCTTGCCAGCTAGGGCTGCGAGGAATTTTCAGTTTTCAGATGAACTTGCAAGAATAAGTTTGGACAGCCCATCATACACATGGAGGACTGGATGGTACATAACAACCAAATAATTCATCTCTGCTAGAAATTATTGAGAGCTGCCTAGATGCCCCAAGCACATCCAATCTCTCCTGATTTCGGAAGCTAAGCAGGGTCGGCCCTGGTTAGTACTTGGATGGGAGACCACCAGGGAATACCAGGTGCTGTAGGCACCTGGAGTAGGAACTGGCAAACCACTCCAGTATTCCTGCCAAGGAAACTCCATGGTCATGGGGTCACAAAGAGTCGGTCACGACTGTAATGACACAACACACACACAGAAATTATTGAATGTTCATGAATACACCTTTCCTCCTCAATTTCAAATTCATTCCCATAAGAAAAAGCACTTACTCGGCACCCTCCTTCATCAGCTCAGTCTGATTGTCAGTGGTTTTTGCTATTCTAGGAGTCTCGTTGTCTGGTCCCCAGGATGTTGAGATGTACTGGCTTTAGAAGGCAAGACCCTACCCTAGGGCAGGTGCCAGAGTGAAAACCAGCAGCTGTTCCTCATGGCTGGAAATGAAATATATTCATGGATATTTAAGAATTTTTAGTAGACACAGATTCATTGCCTGTGTGTGTTGACTGGAAGTAGATTCCACCACCACCCTCCAAAATCAGGGATTTAATTTATTTTTACTTTTTTATTAATAATCCACTTAAAATAGCAATACTACTTAATATAACTCATTATACATATAATATAAAGTAAAACAACAAATTAAACATTTTTAAACAATCCAGAGTAGATAAATCACACATATAAATATAAATCAAATAAATAAATAAATAAATCCAACAATCCAATCCATATTCCATTTTATCTAATTGTGGTTTTGGTATAAATTCTGTGGTCAGTAGAGGTTGCCATATTTCCAGTGAATTGTTGTGTTTTATTTCTCCTCTGTATAGTTTAAACCTACTAGTCAGCTTTTCCATAGCTGCTACTTCCCATCTTGTTTACAAATCTGTTGTGAGTGAGAAATCCTGGGCCTATTCCCAAGACTGAGTAATTTTCATTCCAGCCACACCCATGAGAATAGCTATTAATTCTTTTTTAACTAGCTTTTCATTTTCCCTAGAAAATAATGAGAATAATATTTCATTTGGAACTATAGTTTGTTTGGTTATTTTCTCTATAGAGTTAATTATCATATTCCAAAATGTTTCTATCTTTGGGCACACCAACAGCATATGCTCTAAAGATCCTTTACATCCACTATTGCGGCAACAGTTCTCGGAGGTTTCTCTGTCAATTTTGTGTGGTTTTATGGGGTACAAATACCATCTGTGTACTATTTCTAAAACAATTTAGTTTGTTTTCACTGAAAATGATCTATGTGAATACCCAATCCAAATCCTTGCCCTTAATTCATTTGATATAATATAATTTAAAATTGTTTCCCAGACAATTTTAGACTCCAAACCTTTAATAAATCATTTAGCTACAATACATTTATATATTATTGAAGTTAACCACTTGTTTGTATTCTTATCTTTTTCTACACAGCATCCTTCAAACTCTGTTAATTATCTGATGGGGCCCTAAGTTTGGTATATTTTCATTGTAAAATTTCTTATCTATTTTAATTGTAGCCAGATAGTTCTTCTTCATCTCATTGTCTATTATAATTGGTTGATAGTTATTAGTTTCTCAGATTCAACTACATCTTTGACTCTGTAGAGTCCAATATTAACCAAGTGCCTAAATTCTTCAAATTTCTCTTGCAATTTGAAATTAGGGTACTCCAAAATTGGACACAGCAGTGATATTGCCGCCGGGGGGGGGGGTAAATTCCTATATATTTCTTCCATATTCTTAATGTTTCAAAAGTATATAAGTTCTGGATTCGGCCACTCTTCTAATGCCGCTTTGTCATATATACATATGCATTTGTACACCCATTAATGAAAAAGAGAAATGTTCCATCTCACTCATTGTCAGAAGTAATGAATCTCTTTTGGCTTTGAAACTCCTTCCTGAGGTATCTCATGGACTCAAAACAGCCTAATTCGATGAGGATGACAAATTTATTGAATGCTCTTCACATTCTTTGTTCTGGTTCCTAGGCAATCATAAGAACAGGGATACAGTTTCACTTCTCATACTGAAATATGAGCCCAATATTATTTTTATATTTTGATGGGATAGCATCAAAATGACTGGTCATTATCTTCCAATATTTCTCAGTCAGTACCTTTTTATATGAGAGTGGTAAAAAGGACTGGAAATACCAAAGATGTTGGCAATATTCTAAAGTATTTAGTACTATTTGAAGATCAAGATGCATTAGGAGAGTGCCCACCATTGCAAATCTTTTTCCTTTCAAGAAACAGAGAACTGAAACTGTTCTCGATAATATATCACACCTATTTTAGACATTGCACAGGCTTATACACTGTTTGTAAGCACCACTGGGAGAAAGCTGTTTGCATATGAGAGTCCACTTATATTGTTCAATGCCACCTGCATTTTTGTTTTATATAAAGATATTCACACCCCAAAAACCCACTCTGTAAATGGTGCAAAAATCACCTACTGATCCTGACAGATTGGAATTTTTACTCTTCTCTTATGCCAGCATGCATTCTTCCCACTAAAAAAGCTCTGTGTGAATTTACCAAAGTTTCCAATATGGCAATTGCTCAGAAGGAGACCATCGCCACAACAGTTACAAATATGCATTACAGAGGCCACCACAATTTTAGATCAGCTGGAAGGAATAAGGTATCATGATTTGTTTGATGTTATTTATTTAATCATTTTTAATGCACCCATCAGTGTAACATCTGGATTCATTACTTAGATTAAATGTAACAAAGCATTAAATTGACCAATTTGCAATGGACAACATAAACAACTCACATCATTTTAACATCCCTGTCAGTAGCTTTCCTCGTCCCCTTGTTCATCTTGGGGGCTATAAACTGGTGTTTTTAACTGCTGTTGTGTACAAGGAAGCATTACCTTACTATACATCACTTGGAACAGTTGATGTTGTTCACAAGCTGTAGCATATACAAGGACCTAAACAATATTCCATTCCTACCCCCAGTATTGGGATATGTACAAAGACCTGTGAAGCTTCAGGGTTATTCCATGTCATAAAACATGGAACACCAATTCCACAGGTCAGAGCAGAGATATACACTTCCGCTTGCTTTGATTTCACAGGTGAGAAGAAAAAGTTTTTAAAGCTTTCTCCCCAAAAGTTGGGGTTGCAGAGAAAAAACTGTATTCTACATGGAAAACCTTGAATTTTTCACAAAGTATTTTTGGAAAATACAACTGTTTCATGAAGAACCCATGATTTTTTTGTTAAAGTTATTGCTAATCTTTTTGCTTTTGTGCAGAAGTGGGAAGTTTCACAGTAATTATCTTTTTTCTAAAAAAAAACAGGATGTGACAAGGTACCCCTCTCTCTTTTGATCTCTCTCTCATATTTTCTTTTCCTTCCTTCCTTCCTTCCTTCCTTCCTTCCTTCCTTCCTTCCTTCCTTCCTTCCTTCCTTCCTTCCTTCCTTGTCATTTATGAGAACATTTATAAATGATCAGTTGATCTCATAAAAAAAGCCAATTGGAATGCAATGCCCTCACCTTCATGGTATCAGCACAATAGATTAGGGTCTAGAGAAATATAAGCCAGGTTTGATATTATATATTTAAAAAGTCACATTCGCTGGAGTAACATGCAACTTGCAAACAGCACTGGCCATGCTAGTACAGGTCCTCCTGCCTCTTGGAAAACCAATGAAATTTCTGAACATCATTATCTGTCATTCGCATGTGATTCCACCAAAACATATGTGTCTCTGCATTTCTACCATCGTGGTACTCCTGCCTCCCTGACTGTCCTGCAGTCTCACTGAACCTAATTATTCCTTTGCTGCCATAAGTCATACATTGAATATAACTTAACTGATGCATTTCTGAGCTAGAATTACATGGGCCATAAACCCAGGTTCTGTGACAGAGAATTATAAACTAGCTCTCCTAAAGTCCTGGTTCCGGCGTTCCCAGACTTGAGCATCCAGGGGTTCTTTTTTCTTTTCTTTTCTTTTCTTTTCTTTTCTTTTCTTTTCTTTTCTTTTCTTTTGGAAGGACTTTGTTGTTTCACATTAGTAAGTGGACTTTCTATGCTCCCTGGTTTCTGTTCAGGAAGAACTTAATGAGATCCAAGATAATACATATTTGAAAGACTGATCTATTTTCTCAAGGACCTTCCTTTAAAAACTGTAGTCTCTGTTTCTGCATGCTCTTTTTGTATGTGTGTATGTGTATCTTGAGGGAAATTTCACCAGAAACAGGAGAACTGCCTCTGCAATCTTTTCTCTGGCCAGTTCTCACAGCGTCCACCTTGTCTTCTGCTTCTTTTGCTGCTGTCTCTACTGATGGCCAGACCACACCGTGTTTCCACTGACCCTGCTCTATTCTTGACAATTTTTATTCTGTTTCAGTCAGAACTCAATGGCCTACAATTATCTCAGTATCTGCCATCTTATTCGCCTATAAATGTGAGCCAATGAAAGCCAGCACTGTCCACAAATGACGTATCAAAATGTGACCTTCTGAATTCTGTTCTCCAATCTATAAGTTGACAGGTCTAATTACTTACTTCTAAGATCATGACAAGTTTATTGTAGTAAAGACAAAAATCTGCTACATGAAGTAGCAGAGTACTGTAGAACAAAGAAACAGGTCTTAGAACTGTTATTTACAAGGAAACACTGCCTTGAAGAAGTTGTCAATTTGCATAACATACATAGCATAACATCATATATAGCATAACAACATATATAGTGTCAATTCACATAACATCATACACACACAACATTTTACCTCTGCTTGCTTTCAGACTGAATAAAAATCTGTGTATTTCTTTTAAATGAACAGAAGTCAGTTATATAATATTCCCTGTGTTTAAAATGAAATTTTATGCCATGCTAACCTGTTCATTTAAAATACGTTTACCCCACCTTTCTCATAAAAACATTATTAAACAATATATTTAAAATGATAGATTAAAAGACTGATAAATTTTAAAGTAATAAATGTGCAAACCATCCCATTTTTTAACAATACCTTCTAAGATATCTAGCCATTGAGAGAAAACCTTCATGAAGAAAAAAGTCATCGCCTGTTGGCAGGATAAAAAAGAAGGGGGAATACTAGCCTTCATAGGAGGAGGTTCCAAAGTCCGGAAGTAGAATCAGATAAGGTTCTCTCCTATGTCTCTGTCAAATGAATCTGTGAGGGAGGTGGGACCAAGAAAAAAAGGCTTCCCCTGATGACCTTGACACGTGAGCACTCCATGATGATCTCTCAAGAGGCAGTCAAAAGTGGCTTTGTTTGTTTGTTTATGTTTTTATCTCAACCACTGGCCACAAGTCCACTCTGGGCAGCTAACAACCTCTCAATAATATAAATTAAAATTAAATATAATGCAAAGACAATGTAAAATAGATACTGTAAAATTGAAACTGTTTTGGTCTACTTTTGAAGAAAAAAATTCCTTATTTTTTAAAAAAAATAATTTTGTCGTCTTCCTGACCAGAAAAACTATATTATATCTTTTAAATAATTTCTTAATGCATAAATAAACATGATTAGCTCTCTCTCTCTCTCTCTCTCTCTCTCTCTCTCTCTCTCTCTCTCTGTCACACACACACACACACACACACACACACACACACACACACACACACACACACCTTCTAAACCCAAAGATACTAGTATAATTTTATCAGGATTAAACAAAGTGGTAATCCAACATGGAACATTTGACTCACTTTATTCCCTTTGGTGAAAAAATATTTTAAATTCATACACATTACATATTGATTGCTTATTATACACTGAAAGTATCAGTAGATCTTAAAAGAGTTTGTCTGCAAGGGCAAACACACCAAGCGCTGTCACCACCAATATTTCTTTTGTCATGGTGCCATCATCTTAAACCAATGTAAGGAAATTCATATTTAGTGAAGAAGGAAATTACTTTTGGTATATGTATCATTCAAATCCTTAAGGATTATTGGCTAATTAGGAGCACAGTAATGTAAATTTGCTTTGTGTCAGGTTTTCAGGAACAGTAAAATAACATAATTAAGCAATGAACAATGTAGATCACTTAAGGTACTCTTCACTGCCAAATGTATATGATGTCTAAATATAAGCATGCCTTTGAACCTAACAACTAATAAAATGACATGGGTTGGGGGATGAGGAAGCATAGCTTTTTCTATATTTCACAGATACAACTTGTCATGTTAATATATTATATTCTAACAATGGCACATTATGCCCTGGATTTGAAGGGTGATGCCACCCAAACTTGTTCAGGAACAGCAGTACTACACTGGAGGATCTTGACCTGTCTACAATATTATGAAAAGGTGGTATAATTTCTCTAACTGATCACGGAGAGAAAACTGTGCCTTGCCAGTGCTCTGAAGCATACAGCTGGAAGAACAGACGATACCCAAATGCCAAAATCTAAAGTTTAAATAAATAAATAAATAAATAAATAAATAAATAAATAAATAAATAAATAAATAAATAAATAAATAAAATAGTAACCTTTCTGCTGCTTCTAAGTTGGTCTTCACATAAAGAGAAGAAATAGCCCAAATGTAAATATTTGTTATTAGTTTCCATGTCCCAAAACTCATTATTTTAATAGAAGGCTTAGAAAGCATGACCATAATTCAGCCTTACTCTGCATTTCTAAATGTGTAGCATTATGGCAACTCTGTAGCTTCCTCCACTTGATCCAAATTGAGCTTTGGGTGGAATCTGGAGTCATGTAGGGCACATGCATGTGGCATCGTGCAGGGACGGATCGTACAATGGCCTTGGTGAAAAGAAACAGGGATGACCATTTTTGCTTGCTCTGCCTCTACCTGGTTCCCTTTTGCAGCAGTCCAAGTCAACCCTTTCCCCCCCCCCAGTCTTAAATTGTAGGATTGGATGGTTACCTGTAAGCTGAATAGAAGCAATTTATTTGTCACCAAATTGGCTTGCAATATTGGCAGGATTTTTCATCTGCTCTGCCACTGTTTGCCTGGTGGTAGAATTCTGTCAGTTGGGCCTGGGGGGGGGGTATTCAAATGTTTAAGCAGAGTGGTAGGAAGGCTGTGATGAGGGATAAATTTCACAGAGATATAAGAACATCAATAAGCCATTCCAGGGGACATTTAAAATGACATGATTTCCCAAGAAGATGTTCAGGTTTGTCTGACCTGTGGGATGGAGTATGGAATTCCTTTTGGGCATTTCAGGGCCTATTCTGGGAAGTGATTCAGAACAAATTATGCTAGCACCTCAAGAGGAATGGCAAGCTGAAAGGTGATACTAACCAAAACATCTTCAACTCTTGGCTGGGTATGGTAGAGGTAGCTGCAAGTTGGCTCCTGTACAGTGTTATTATGAGGGCTGCAGCTCCTATTATGCCAATTTGTATCCATAGATATACCAGTGGTTCATGTCTTTTCTCATTATTCCAGGTAATCCCAAAATAAGTTAGTTTAAAGTATTACTAAGGAAGACAGCTCCACTCTATACATGCAACAAGTTGGGTGTTATTAGGGAAATTTGAGAATTTTGTCCAAGAAAGAAAGAAAGAAAGAAAGAAAGAAAGAAAGAAAGAAAGAAAGAAAGAAAAAGAAAGAAAGAAAGAAAGAAAGAAAGAAAGAAAGAAAGAAAGAAAGAAAGAAAGAAAGAAAGAAAGACTTACAAAATGAAAATATTTGATGTAGCTGAGACTAGACATAGGGTGATCAGTCCCTTCCTAATTTTTGTTAATCCAAATAAACTATGGATCTGCACAGCAAAATGATCTATAATGATCACACATGATCTTTTTCATGATGATTTGTGTCTATCATCCATCCTCATTCTTCCAAGCATGCCTATGTGTACAAATGTGTGTATGAATGCATATTCATGTGCACACAAACATCTCCAGTCCTGCCGTTTCTTAAGAACAATGATCAGCAAAAGCAACATAGTCACATAATCAAGAGCCTTTGGATAAACACATGGAATACACGTGAAACACATGAAAATTACATTAAAGATAAGGATTCTAACACTGAATCCAACAGTCAATGAATTGTACTTTTCAGGAACATTTTATGTTAACTGACTCCTAATCCATAATAATTAAACTGTCTTAAATTGTAGCCCTTCCATTTGTCCTGCCTTTTCACAACACACAGGATGGCTTTCAATGATCTCATCTATCCACTTCTAGTCTTCAAGTACAGGACAAATGAAGGCCAAACCCAACAGCTAATGTTAAAGCTTGACCTATAACAAACTGGTTTCAAGGTGCAGAGTGATTACTTCCATTTTTACCAGTTATGATTCCACACTCCTCTCATGTGCATGACATCATAACTCTGTCATATACAAGTTGCTTAGCAACAACTCTACTATGTTTTACTAGTCCTGTTCAATTGATATCCTTTTATTTTCATTTCTGCACTGCACTGTTCTTCTAATTCTATCATGGTCTGAAGGAAGACCAATATATATTTTTGCTTAAATTAAATGAGCATTAATTATGAATACAACAAATTAGTCCCCCCCCACCCTACCCCATGCATATAATTTAATAAGAGCCTGTTCTTAAAAGGTTGTGTATGAAAGTTAATGGTTTAATCAACAATTATTACATGATAGCTGTTGTGAGTTTTTTTGGGCTGTTTGGCCATGTTCTGGAAGTTTTTCTTCCTGATGTTTCACCAGACTCTGTGGCTGGCATCTTCAGAGGGCAAGGTTTAAAACATAAGAAATGTGTTTTTTTCTGGGGTACACATTTGAAGTTGAATAACTCAGCCTCCTGGACCCCAAATCTCTCCAAATTTGGAGAGCTTAAAGGGGAAAGTCCAAGGAAGATTCACAACAAATTTGGTCCCTCTAGGGACCAAATGAAATGAATTGGTTCATTTAAAAAAAACAATTTTGTTTCATTACTAACAAAACACTGCTTCCCCATTTCATTTTGTTTCATTAGCTTACAAAGTGATGAAACAGCATTTTGTTTTTGTTTGGTGCCCATCCGTATTCCAGACATTTAGGAGACAACAAATGAAGAAACAAAAGTCTGGATACAAATACAGGATGCAAGGACACAGCAGGAAAAACGCAAATGGATCTACTGTCAAGTCTCATCCAAGAAATCAAGTTTACCTGGATGAATTCCCTTTAAGCAACCAGACAGGAGTTAGTACAGAGAAGGAAACTGGCACTCAGTCTTGTTTGCAGCTTGTTAAGGTACCTCTGTTGTAGCTGTCCAGATCTGCAAGAGACATGGACCTTAACAAGCTTCAAAGAATTGCTAACTTGCCATTTCCTCCTCATTCTCTTTTTTCCTTCACTCTCTTAAGTGCCCTAGCATTTAGGCATCAAGCTCGGGCTGCTTTGCCGTTGCCTGCCATGTCTGCTAATTGCTTGTAAGAAACAACCTCTCCAAACTTCACATCTCTCAACAGGGTCCACAGCACTTCTGTGGTGAATGAAGCTGAAAGAGAGGGAAAAGGAAGAAAGCAACACAGTTAGGAAGCAGGGTTTTATTTTTTATTTTTATTTTTAAGAACAGAACCCAAGATAAAAATAGTATTAAGGCGTGTGACATTTAAAGTAGGGTGCGGACAGCAACATTTTCTCTTTCAAATTAGCACAGCAATCAGTTATATTATTGTGTTCCATATTTAAATTTGGGATTATTAGAGAGTGCACTTCAAGTAATTGATCACTATTAAAAAGGCATTCAAGGCTTTGATTTTCCTATAGTTTTAATTTGCTTCCACTACAATTATCCTGTTAGCACATAACAATGCGCTTCCCCATTAAATTGGCAGAGCATAAATTAGCATACAGTCAAATTTAAGAAGAAGAAGAAGAAGAAGAAGAAGAAGAAGAAGAAGAAGAAGAAGAAGAAGAAGAAGAAGAAGAAGAAAGAAGAAGAAGAAGAAGAAGAAGAAGAAGAAGAAGAAGAAGAAGAGAAGAAGAGGAAGAGGAGGAGGAGGAGGAGGAGGAGGAGGAGGAGGAAAAAATCAAATCAAAAAGGAAATATTGTATGCTAATTTGTATTGATTATTTTATCCATCATATAGCCAACACAATTAATACAAAACTGACCATACCAATCCCAGATCAATTCCAGTATTATTTCCCCCTTACTCACACTTAAGTTAGGTTCACTGAACTCACTGGAACCAATGCTTATTATGATTAACTAGTCCATTGATTTCAATAAATCCATTGCATGACTCTGTATAATCTCTGTAAACACAGATTATGATGGAGTTCAAAATGTAAGCACTCTGGTTGTGTAAGAAAGCAAAGAAATGAAGAAATGTGTGAGATAGGAAAGACACAACTTTCAGAAACCCGTTGGCACTTCTATTTAAAATGGTTAATTTATCATGGTTGAATTATAAAATAGCTGGGAGAAAGTTTTTTTTCTTTTCTAAATGGAGAGCTTGCCATTAAAAGAAAAACCTTCCTATCCTTCTCCCTGATTGATAATAGGAGCAATTATATACCCATGTAAGGTAAAATGTGAACACTCTATTTCTTTATTAAATGGTCCTAAGATCACTTTAAAATATTAATGTTGGCATTACAAAACTGTATATCCCTGCACCCAATGCTTACCCTCAACCTTTGGCAACAGAATCTGTGCCAGAAAAAATTGATCTTGTTATCCCCAAATGAAGTCATTTTTAGACATACTTACTGACTCTTATCGGAAGGAGAGTGGGTAAAATAAATCAGCTAAGAGTAAAAGTAGAATTTGCAATAACCTAGTCCTACTGCCTCCTCCTCCCACATCTCAGAACATAAAACTTACTGTCAAAAGAACTCACATCATGAGAATTAATCAAGGAACTCTTAAAATACTCCAAGCACCTTCCTTCTGATGACTAATTTGCCTTTCCTATTGCAAACTACTAATTTTTTATCTCAGTCGATATGTACGAATATACCTCGCTATCAATCACCAAGGGCAAGGACAAACTTCCACTATTTATGTAATACTGACTACAAGATGAAACAAGAATTGACTACAGTTAGCTTGGGGCTGGTTTTAACAACCGTTTAGAGAGACTGACTGTAAGACGGAGAGAGGATGAGGAAAAGGAGGGGGATACAGAAAACCTGAAAGGGCTTCTGGGATAACCCACTGCACAGCAAAAGGTGAAACCGGATGCTAAGGATTTATCACCACGTACAAAGAAGTATCAACAGATACTAGGAATATTGAACAGGGGTAAACAAAGGATAAAGAACAAGGCCAAATGGGGGGAAACTGTTTTAGACCAAGTGTGTCCATTTACCTCATATTCTGCTTCCAACAGGGATCAACCAGGTGCCTCGGTGTATGTGCATGCACAGCTGTGAAAGCAAGGGCCTCTAGTGGCTGTTTGACCTGAAAAAGAGGTACAGTAACCCCCTGCCATTTTGCGGTTCATGTACTACAGTCCTGCTATATTGCGGCCTGCAGTACATGCTGGGGCTCCAGCTGATTAGCCTGGGGTGGGGGAGAAAAACCTTTATTTCCCCACCCCAGTGCCAATGAGCTGGAGCTCAGGGTGTGGGGAAGGGGGGGAAAGGCTTTTAAAACCTTTTTCTCCCTTCCCCAAGTCCTGGGCTCCAGCTTGGTGGTGGATCTGATCCACCACCACCGCTCACCTGGGCCGCTCCAAGAAGTCTTGGAGCAGCCCGAGAGAGTGGCGGTGGGGAATCTGATCACCCCCAGGCCCCACCGAACCTGCATCTGCATATTATGAATTTTCCATCATTGTGGGTTGGGTGGGTCCCTGTTTGCAGTAGGAGAAAAAATACCTACACCAGCATGAACCTGCCACTGGCAATCTGTGGAAGTGCTTTGGGCAGTGGGAAGGCTTTAGATCCAGTGATTCAAAATCTGCCCTGATCTACCCAACATTCACATATGTGTTCAACATATAGTCACAGGGGCCTCGTGACCAGAGAATGGGGGAAATCCTACCTGAAACCTTAGGTGAGCCTTCCCCTATAATCCACAAGCTATCCTTGTTGGTAGTTCTGGTGCACCCATGAATATGTCCATGAATGTGCCACATGTGTGTTATGGATACAGTATGTCCAGTAGTTTAATCAAGTACTATTTGGGCTACAGATCTCAGAATGCCACATCTAATATTGCAATAAGTGTCTAACAGACTTCCTAATCACATTCTATCTTCCTTGCTCTTGGTTAAATCACAAAGAAGTGGAAGTGAGCCCATTGGGGACCACTCCTCACCATATACATCCATGCATAGGGCTTGAGAAAGTTACTATTCTGGAACTTATCCCACAGAATTCCCCAGGCATCATAAAGAAAATTTCTCTGTTTTAAATAAAAAGTGCCTTTCCTCCAAGTCCCCACTATTGCCCAGTGATGTAGGGAATGAAAGAACATGGAGAAAGGTTACTTTTTGGGGAAGGTTATTTGGCTATTCCCTGACACTACTTGTGTTGGGAATGTGATTTTACATGGCTTGGCCTGTTCTCCATGTACTCTCAGATCTGTTCCCCCTTAGCCTTTGCTGGAATACTTGATGGGACTACATCCAGCACATCCATGCTTCTGCCCCAAGTAGGATTATAGAGATCCGTCTAGAAATTATTACAAATCAAAGCAATCTCAGCACCAGCATTATAAGCTGTCTACTTCTTCGCCTGGACATGCAATGGACTACTATATCCCATGAGAATCAGGGCAGAATACAATTTGAAATACAGGTAGAAACTCACACTCTGACTGCAGAATAAGATACCAGTAGCCCATGCAGTTGGGAGGGGGGAGGAGGAGAATTTAGCTGCAATTCAAACTGCAGTTAAATCAGCTGGAGGGTCCAAGGTTAATATGGCCACTGAGAGCTTTCAAGTAAAGCCCTTTACAGTAATATCTAGCATTAACCTAGTAAATTAAATTTGCATGGCACATCTCTTTGAAAATCCCTGTGCAATGTGCAAACCCATCAAACCTCTCCAGGATCAGTTCCTAGCCACATTATTTTCTGTCATGAGCTTCAGTTAAATGGATTGTTAAAAGGCTTCCTGGCCCAAGTATCATTCTCTATTGCTGTTTCACAGTATGATGTATTTGATCCAGAGGTACTGTATGCAGGTGTGCTGCATATAACTAGTATCATATGTACTTTGATGAAGGTCACCCATTCATTAAGATAGGAAGACTTGGGAAAGAGCCTGCAGACTCTTACAGGGCCACCATTGCACGCGTGTTTTTGCATGCATACTAGCAAGTTTCAGTCTCCTACTATTTACACCAGGGAAGGTGTAAATACACTAGTTTTCTATCCAAATGTTGTTGCACTGTGGCTCACACTAGACCTAGATATCCTAGCTGACGGCAAGTAAAGTGGTAGCTGCAATCTAAGGCGTAAATCCAACTGCAGAAAAGTCCAAACCAAAAAAGAAAGATGGCTGAATCAACTGTTAAATGGTGAGTCAACAATTATGTAAAAAATTCACTGATTCAGTGGTCTGCTCTAGTTCAGACTGCCAAATGAATTCAAGCCCAAGAATATCTCAAGGGCGAAATGCCCATCATTCTGGCGGTACAATTTTATCTTCATGTGAAGCACGGGAGGATGCACCTATTTGTTTCTCCATATAGAGAGAATCTGGACAGTGTTAAGCATATCAGTCACCGTATGTGTGCAATAACAGATGTGTGGATCTTTTATCTTGCATAAAAGATGATTGCTATGATCAAACCAGATATTCTCCATCCTAGGATGTTTTCATTCCTGGCAGTGCCTCTAAGTAATTAAATAATTGTATATCACCAAGTTGGTTTTGACTTATGGTCCACATTTCTGAGGTTTTCTAGGTATATAAAATGTTCAGATGTGGTTTACTGTTGCCTCCTACTGGTGTGTGTGTGTGTGTGGGGGTGCTCTGGGAGCGTGCAGCTTGCCCAAGGCTACAAGGGCTGTCTCTTCTCCCAGCAAGCATAGTGGGGGTACTGAACTCCCAATCTCTGACTTCAGCTAGATATCTTACTCAATAAGCTGTCCAGCCAACTACCATGCATAAAACAGGATTGTGAGATCAAACTAAATACAATCATACTGCACCATATTTGCCTTAGGAACATTTTACAGATGTTCACATATGTCTCAGGTCTCCCGGCAAATGGCATCACTGGTAAGAGAACCATGTTCTGTGGCAACACAAGATCTGGTATAGATAGCAATACTAGCAGTAACCAAATTGGTTCTTCAAATATTTATTTATGCCCATAGGAAATATGTGTATTTATTGACATATATTGAGAGATGGTTCTAGAACTCACAAGCTGTCTGGATGCTGCTAAATCTATTTATTACTGGGCACTTCAGTAAAAAGGGCTACAGCTTTTTGCTCTCTGTTTACAATGTGAACATTTTTAAAACGGTACTCAGAATGTATTAATGTCTATTTCTTCTTCTTCTACATATGTAAATTGCTTTGTTCAGATATTACCAAATGCTCCTGTAGTGATTCAGTTCTCTTGAAGAGAAACTTCCATTCCCTGCTTTTGGCCAGCCTAATGTAATTTAATTATACTAAAGATGCAGGGTGGAATATAAAAGCCACTGCCTTCCAACCTCATAAATATGCATAGAAGAAGATAAAATAATCCCCAGACAGCAAACATCACTCTCCACTTCAGTTTCTTGTTAGCATTTTTGTCTAGGAAGTTGGCCTTCATTTTGGTTCAAAAGAAATAGTCCTCATGTCTATAGTGGGAGGAAACAGTATCAGTCCCCAAGACTCTTATATTTCATATATTTAAATCACCAGAATTTAGGAGACCTTGTCACTGAATGGGACAGACGCTAAGAAAAAGAAGAAGAATTTAAGTCACCACTAGAGATGGGCATGAAACGAGCGATTTTTCGTTTTCGTTTTCGTTTTTTCATTTTCTTACGCAACAAAAACAAAACAATTTTTTAAAAACAAAACGAAAACGAAAACAAAATGACCAAATTTGCCGTGTTTTTCGTTTTCGTTGCAGCAGATGCATTGAACTAAAAAGAATGCTAACGAAGCAGCTATTTTTCGTTTTCGTTTTCATTTTTTAATTTCGTTACCTAACGAAACGAAAATGAAATTTTTTGCAAAAAAGTCACAAAAACGAAAACGAAGCGAAACGGACCCCTAAACGACCAAACGACAAACGAAACACCATTTTTTTTTACTCGTGCCCATCTCTAGTCACCACAATTTTCATTCACCTTATGAAGTGATTGGACAGAAATGAGAAAGCCATTAGAAAAAGGTTGTTTTCAGACGTTAACTTCCAGAATTCCAACCAACAAAGCCAATGAATAGGTCAGTGAGTTAGGTTAGAGGCTGGGGGTTCAGTTCCCTACTCTCCATCCCAGAAGAGCAAGAATGTATAAATATGAGCATGCTGCACAGTTCCATGATGCACCCAAAAGAAAGGATTGGTGCAATTGTGAAAAGTCTAGAGATGGGCACGAACTGCTGATACAGTTCGTATCATTTTGTTTTTGTTTTGTGCCCTTCTCTATTTTTCAGCGCTTCCCTCCCTCGCCCCATCTAGGTTCTGCTTCTGAATGAGTGCCGGCCGAAGACGTTGAAGCTCAGTAGCCCCAAACATCTGCTTGGTGGAGAAACAAACCAGTACTGTTTTGGCAGTTCGTGTCCATCTCTAGTCTCTACCTAGAAAACTCTGAAAAGGGTGACCTCGTACTACTATATTAATTCATATGTACTATGTTCATCATGCAGCACCTGATTCTGGTTGATGATACCAGTGATGATTAGTTTTTGTTGGATTTCATTCTTTTAAAAAGCTATTTGAGGTGCTCTGGGTGCTGCAAATCCAGTACAATTTGCCTTCCTGATCCACCATGTTTATACCTATAGACCAGCTTAGCTAGATGATGAGCACAAGGCATTCTGAAAGAAATTACATTTCACAGAATTCCACTGGCATTTCAATCCTGTCCCATTTCCTTGTTGGGTTGCAAGACCTAACAAGCCTCACTGCCATCTCAGAAGGTGTAAAGTGGATTTTTTTTTACAGCAAAATGTGAATCTAACAAATTTCTATCAGCTTCATCCTCTGGAATCTGTGCCCATTCTGCCACATCAGTAACCCAGGAGAACAAAAGGGAAACTGCCTCCGGTGGCACCAAGATGAAGATTGGAATCAGTATCTGAATAGTAACATTTTCATCTAGATCTGGAAGTTGAGTCATGGCAACTGGACTTCTTTTCTTGAGAAAGTTGGACACGAGCCTATTTAGATCAGGGTGATGTGTAATCAAGGTGAATTATAAATTTGAGGCCTCACCACTAACTTTCCTCAGATTGACAAAGCTGCTTGGGTGACTAGTAAAATGTTTTGATCTCTCAAGAAAAGAAGTCCAGTTGCCATGACTCAACTTCCCAATAAACTCACCTGGATGATCTTCACAGACATCTTCCTCCAGAGTCTAGCCTACTCAGATGGTGGTAGAAGCATGTGTTGGGCTGATTTCAAACATCATTTAAATCTTCACAGACCTTATCCGCACCACTACCACCAACTCCAGCATCCTCCCCCCCACCCCCACAATTCCTTGTATTGTCCACCCACTCTTAAAATACAAACATGTGGGTGATTTTCTACAGTAGTTAAATGTCTTTCTAAATTGTGTGGGGCTAGGGTGATGAGATATATTAGCTTATATTAGTATAGTAATATAGGTCAAAGGTGACTCGGATATTATGCAATCTGATGCTGCTTTTAAGCAAACTTTAATTCGTGTAAAAAGGAAAAAAATAATATGAACCGGGCTCTCATTTCTTCTATACATAATTCAGTTAAATGAAAAGATCCTCAAATGGCATTTTACTTTCTTCCCTTTAAAAAAAAAGTGACCTGAACTGAAATTTGCATCACGATCCATAAAAAGAAAGAAAAACTTCAAGGGGATATAAATTACCATTGGGAAAAAGGGACAAGGGCAGTCTATTCCATGGCACAAAAACAGAGATTTCATTTTCCTAATACTTTTATTTCACTGCTAATAAAATTGGGTAGTTAAACCTCCGTGGTAGAATACGAATGCAGCAGCAGAGTTAAGCTTTAGCACAGGCCAAAGGAAAAAGAGGGAGGGAGGGAGAGATCTTATTAAAATGTGGCCCCAGAGACTGTAAATCTGTATCCTGGCTCTACTGGTCAGATTGGTTTTATAAGCTAAAATGAGGAAGTAACTGGATCTCACCTCAGCAGGCCACACAGAAAGTTATTTCATTTCTTTTTTTTCTTTGTTCTTGTATTTTTTTCTTCACAAAGATATGCAAAAGTAAGGCAATGGTCGTACTTATCCTAATAATAAAAGGAGAATTAATAAGCCACTTCCTCACTATGACCAGCAAGGCAAGCAGCAGGTGTCAGCAAGTTTCCTTCTGAGTGGGCCAAAGGTTTCCACATTTAGCACAGAACTCACTCCATTCATAATTTTCTGAAAGGCTGAAAAGAACGTTGCCCTCCTGTTCTTTTAAAACTTCCCTGGAAGGCAATGCTGAGAAACCTTTGGCCTTCCAGTTTCCAGAAACGTCAGCCAATCTGCTCCATTGGCATCTGGAGGCAGGGCTACAACTAGGGTTTGTATCAACGGGAGCAAACATGGATCACATGCATCCCCAGTAGGTGGTGTGAAATAGTACAAAGTACAAATACAACTTTATAATTTTCGTGCTCCCAGGGGTGATACCCAGGACACACACATCACTTGATCCCCACCAAAATTTGGAGGCTCACTGATTTCCCAGAGCATGCTAGTTTTACTGGCCAGTACTACAACAGCAAGTAGTAACATAAAACAGTGTCTTTCCCAATGCTTGTGTGCTAAGATACAAAGTACGCAGCTGTAGGTACATACAGTAGGTGTTCCACATGATCAGAACCCCTGCACAATTGGTTCCAGATCACATGGAGCATCTGTGTTCCCCACATAGGATCTCCATTTCCATTCTTCGACTTGTCAGATATAAGTGAGGGAAAATATGTTGTATTAGACAGAATAGGTTTGTCTACAGGTGTTTCATATGTATATTTAAATAGAGTCCAGTATGTAATACTGAGTCATTGTTACTCAGATGTACAGAATAGACATAATGAGTAAGGCTGATGCAAGGTAGATGCAACTGCGTGATGTAATAACCAATTTTATTTATTTATTTATTTATTTATGCAACTTATATGCTGCCCACTACCCCAAAGGTCTCTGGGCGGCTTGCAATTAAAATGAATAGTTAAAACAGATAAAACATGAATATAAAAGAGCTCCAGAAATCAGTAGCCTTTGGGCCTTTGGTTAGAAGGCACCCATGTTGCCATGCATTATGTCTGTACTATGTAATGCTGGTATGCTGTCTCTATGTAATGTGATGTGATGTTGGAACTCTGTTATGTTAGCACATGTGCAATATAGCTGCTTTGAAGAAACTCATGTGGATTTTGTCTTGCTGAGTCTTAGCTTCTGCTGGCAGAATATATTGGCAAAATATGTCACAATTCTGTGTATGAAGGTTGCAAGAAAAGCCAAAGATGCAATCAATGGCATGATCCCTGAATCTGCTTCTCTTTCTGTTATGCAATCATGATGGGTAGAAACCTATGAAAAAGACTATAGTTACAAAATAAGGACTGGTGAATGGGGGACAAACACATTATCCATGCATTAAACAGCATATCCAAGGCACTCAGCAGACCAACAGCAGCCTACATCCAGTTATTCTAAACTAGAATAGGCCCATTGGATCAACAGAATATTCATTGTTGGTAATTTACCAAATCCAGTTCATTCAATGGTTTTACTTATTTGGGACTAACAATGGGATTCAGCCAGGAAGTTCCTAAAACAGAGATATTCATAAAGTCTCAGATTACGTTAACATTTGTGTAAGCTAATGAACTTAAAACAGAAGCTTCCCATCTTGAACCAGTATTGGCAGATTTTCTTCACATCCTCTGGAAGGGTATGAGTGTTATAATACATCAATCAATTGTTTTGCTTAAAGATATTTGTAGATACAGAAAACTATATAACATGATTTAATGGCACTGAAGTTAAAATGAAAGAGGTTCCCAGGAAAAGCATTTGTGTGAGCATCTACTAATCTCACTTTGGAGCAGCTTCTCGTCTCCAGCTGTGGTCACACACTGGCAATAAGAGGTGGATTTAAGTATCATTAAAATCAATTTAGATTTTATTGATCACATGTCACAAAAATGAAATCAATTTATATGGGTAACAAAGAAAGGTGTTGGGTTTTTGTTCTTGTTTTGTTTTGTTTTGTTTTGTTTTGTTTTGTTTTGTTTTGTTTCAACTCACCAGCAGGGGTATTTTAAAATTCTTCACTTCTAAAATTGATTCAATTCTAGGCAGTTTTGTGGATGGGAATGCTGCTGTCATTTTAATTTTTGTCTGTGTGGATTCTGGGCAGCGGGAGCAACACCATTTTTCCTTTCTCTCTCTTTTTTTAAAAAAAACTATTTTAAAAAATATTTATCACTGTATCAGTTCATCAGTTCATTTGGCATCACCATTCGAACCATTCAGCCGGTGAATGAGCGGGTGAAGAATGGGCATGCCTGGAAATGGAGGATGGTCCATGCCCCAGGAGCATCATCCTCCAAAGCAACTGAAAGACTCACCCCCATTTTTTTTTTCATCATTAATCGGCTGCAGTCACCTCTCCGGTGTTTCCCTTGTGGTTTTTTTAGCAGCTGTATGACACCAGGTGGCA
Source organism: Phrynocephalus guinanensis (assembly GCA_037367245.1). Classification (NCBI taxonomy): domain Eukaryota; kingdom Metazoa; phylum Chordata; class Lepidosauria; order Squamata; family Agamidae; genus Phrynocephalus; species Phrynocephalus guinanensis. The sequence continues at coordinate 55,962,313 of CM074735.1, read as the reverse complement.
CCGCCTAGACACTCCATTTATCAATGTAGCATTTCCCTTAACAAATCAAAACATTTAAGAAGAATGTTCTTCTAAAATGAGCGAGCCTACTGCAGCATTTTAAATCTCCAAAGTCAATCAATTTCCATTCACTGCATATGAAAGCGGCCACCATCTTAAATACCATGTGACTTAAACCCGATTTTTTACAAGTCTGAACAAAAATATATTCAAATTGCCAGTGTGACTGCAGTTTTACTTTGGACATAAGACTTTTGTTGCTGTTCTTATTTTTATTAACCTATCACCATGCACTATATACTACAGCAAACTAATGGGAAACTTTCCAAAGTAGTGGAAACAACATTGAATAATTAAACTTTCTTTGATACTTTTTCTGCCCATTCACATGTTAACTATGCCTGCAGATGGAATATGCATGCAGAAAGAGATAGCTTGTCCTATCCACACTTTTCCATCATTTATTTCCGTTGTCCTGGTTGGTGACCACAGAACCTGTTCATGAGTTTCTTCTGTCTCTTATATGTACCCTAAAAACCTTGATGAGAATCCATGACATCGCAAGTCTTTTTATATTTGTCCTTCTAGTTTTAGTTTTCGTGATGCATTTTTTTCCACAAAAACCCATGCTGCCCACTCAGTGAGATGTGCCAGTGAAGCTGGGCTCTCAAAGCTACAGCAGCAGGAAGCAAACTTCAGGAGATTATACAGTACCAGCCTGGTAACTTTGACTGTTACTTAGATTCAAACTTAGAATATGGGCTTGGTGGTGGATTGCATGTTTGCCATTGGAGAAATCTCCCAGATAAGAATAAGGAAGCTTTTCTCCCGAAGGTTGTCCATCTGACACTGAATTGTCCTCAGAAATGAGAAACTGAATAACTATGGGAAGTGGTTGTAATCAATCCCAGCAGATGAATTATCCATATCAGTGAAACCACGAGTCTTGAAGGCACAACATATTTCTTTCTTACTTGTGTGTTATGTTCCATCAAGTAGGAACTGACTTATAGTGAAGCTAATTGGGCTTTTAAAGTAAGCAGGATATTTAATAAGAGGTTTTACCAGTTCCATCCCCACAGGGAGACTATTGTCCACCTAACGAGCCTATTCAAGCCATTGTTCATCTTATGAGTCTGTTTCAGACCAGGGGACATGACGTCCAAGCGAACTATAAAATGGAAGACTCACAACTAGCTTTCCGCAGACTGATGAAGCTGTCTGGATGAGCAGAGAAACGTTTCAGTCTCTCAAGAAAAGAAGTTCAGTTGCCATGACTCATCTTCAGAGTTTCAAATCCCTACTCTCCTGAGTCCTCCATTGGATATCACTTTCCTTCCTTACTTGCAAATATACACTTTGTGCTTTAATGCATAACTTTGTTCACCTTGCTTGCCATTATTATGTACAAGAACCACCACCCCAGATGTTATCAGATGAACTCCTGAGAGCCCTAGTACCACATAGCACAGCCAGTGGTGAAGAATCGTGGGCAATGCAATCCAATCCTGGCACTTTTCCCATTCTTACTGTAAATGACTCCCCATCATTAAAAAAAAAACTTAGTTCATACAGATGGCACATATTCAAATGTATCATTTTGCTGCTATTCTTTCTGCGTATCATAACATTTTACCTAATATTTATAAATAACAGAGACCAAAAAAATGTGGTTCTGAGCAGATTTATCCACAATTAAAGCTTGTATAGTAAGTTTGCATAAGACTGCATTCTAAAAATGCTACTCAACCAAAGAAAGAAACTGCATAAAAGGAAAAAAGGTTATTTTTATTTTTGGAAATAAAAAATTAATATAACCTGTAAATATTCTATCCTAATATTTATTCACATACATACAACCAAACAGATTTTTCCTCTTAAGATCATTATGCAGCACTAAATATTAATTTCACACTGTGCCTAGCCTATAAAATGACTTCTTTACCAACTCAATCAGTGAATTTAGCAAAGATATATTTAAGAAGGGGGAATTTATGGATTAGGCACAGATTTTAGAAGTGAAATGGGAGACAGTCTAACAAATCTATCAGGAATAAGATCAACAACTTAAAGTTTAAACCAATCATCTTGAGTATATATTTGAACTTGGATATGTAGATGTGTTGAGGAAGTCCCAATGGTTCAGCAATACACTCAAAGGATCAGCGGCCCCATAGACAGCTAAATTACTCAGAAAGCCAGGGAATTTATCAAACACGAATTTCAAAGTGGATTCTAGCCTCCAGGAAAAACGGAAGTGCCCATTAATGTACATACAAAATAAATGTTGTCTGCAAGCAGCTTCGACTGTTTATTTTTAACATGAAAACTTGCTAAGTAATTTTAATTTATTGAGCGGGGGGGAGGTCACACAAGCTATTACCCCTTTGATGGGAATTATCTATCTACATTGTTAATTCTTTTCTTTCTCTCTTTTTTTAATTCAGGCAGAAAAGCCACCATTACCAGGTACAGCATGAAGCAATAATTCGCAAGTCACCACACCAATTAGGTGGCAGTCCTTTATCCATTTGTTATGTGTCCCTTACAATGCCAGAAGCATTACCAACCCATCCCAGTTCTACAATCAGTTAGAAGACTATTTTTCCAGATTCCTATAGGACATTGTAGGCATTGATGAATATTTTGGTAAACATTTTCCCCCAGTGTCAGCATATTTTATTGCATTTTTCTTATAGACTAAAACATGTTTCAGTGTGTTTGCCCTAAAATATGCGACATTTTAGCCATACACATTTTCAATGTATGATTTTTGAGCACATTTTTCCTTGCTAAAACACATCACAGGGATGTAAGAATGCCCATTTTGTCCCGTTGCTTCAGGAGGTGCAAAATAGTATCAGCTTCTCTGCCAAATGCAAACCCAGTGAATTTCATTTTCAACTCATCTTTGAAAAAGCCCAACTGGAAAAAAATGAGACTTACTTTTTGGCAGACATGCATGAAATTGCAGCTTTTGTCTTTTATTTCTAAGACACCAATTGAAGAATCTGATTAAGTAGGCTTCATGTGAGTAAAGGAAATGCCATAGCAACAATTCAGGGATTATGGTTTAAAACAAGAATGGCGGTTCTGCAACCAGGTAAGGAAAGGTGAACGAGAACTAAAGAGTATTAGTGGCACACTGTACTTTTTTGCAAACTTATGCTTTGTTTATTTTGCTACTTCAATATTTACTGTATTGACTGGAAGAATGTTAACTTCATCCAATGCTGACAGACCATTCATCAAAAAATAATAATTTTTAAATAATGGAATATTTCATAGGCAGGACTGTACACAAAATTAAGCACTGGCCTTTCAGCTCCTAGACCCTAGATTCAATTCACCCAGAGGAGAGAAGCTACACATCAAACTGATCAGATTAGTGGGGAAGAAGGAATCTTAAGTGGAATGATCTTGACATATTTAGTTTAGCTGCTTGTGGTTTAGATTGTCCCCATAATAAACTGGCTAAACAAGCAACTCTGTGTTCATCTCTGTGTACAATTTGCTTCTCTCTAAAATTATAATAAATAGCAATTATTGTTAAGCCACAACTCTGAAGATAAACCAGAAATGTGGTTTCCTAGCCATTACAGTCTGGCTCCATCTATACCAGTTTATATATAAGAACATGCTCATAATCTGAAAGATATGTTTACCAGACGCTGATTGCTACTCCCCTTTTTATGGAATATCATTTGAATCCAGTAATATCTGAATCCAGTGGTACCTCTGGCAATTAATTTAATTTGTTCTCAAAAGCAATTTGTTATCTGAGGCAATTCATTATCCTAAACATGGTTTCCGATTGAAATCAATGGGAAGCCAATTAATTCATTCTGGAGGTCTGAAAAAAGGCAAAAAAGCTGGGGGGGGGTTTCAGACCTCTTTATAAAGTACAGTGGACCCTTGTATAACAAACACTTTGTATAACATAAAATTTGTACAACATAAAAAATTCTGGAGATAGGGGAAATTTGCTTAACAAAATCGCCTATGGGGAAAATCCATACAACATAAAAATGGGATTACTCCATTTTCAATGCATTCCTATGGGAATTTGTATAAAGGAAAATTTGCTTAACATAATTTTATTTGGAACAAATTAATTCCTTTATACAAGCTACCACTGTACACTTTAAGGGCTTGCAGTGCTGGAACACACACCCCAGAACACCCCCCTTCAGTGCAATGCAAACATGGACAAAAAAATCCAACAAGACCACCCCAGCCTTTTCCCACCAAAAATGCAATTGAAAGCAGTTCAAAGATCAATAAAACCAAGCTTTAAAAAAACCCCACAAAAACACCCAGTTGTTCCCACCAAACACACATAAAAAAGCCAGGACGACTGTCTGCAAACCCCTCCTCAACTCACCCTCCATTTTGCAATGGAAAGACAGAAAAAAAGCCAGGATGATTATCTGCAAACCCCTCCTCAGTTCACACTCCATTTTGCAATGGAAAGCATTGGAAAGACAGAAAAAAGCCAGAACAATTGTCTGCAAACCCTCTTCAGCTCACCCCTCCATTTTGCAATGGAAAGCAATGGAAACAGGAAAAAACCAGGATGATTATCTTCAAACCCCTCCTCAGCTCACCCCTCTGTTTTGCAATGGAAAGCAATGGGAAGTCAGAAAAAAGCAAGGAAACCTCAGCTCCCTACTTTTCCAAGTTCAAAAAGTCCAAACCATTCAGCAAAAAAATGTCTGGAATAGCACCAGAACACCATGAAAAAAATGCTCTAACTCCTCCCACCCCTCCACAAACTATGGGGGATGCAATGCATCCTGGGTACACTTTTTTTTGCAAGGCAGGATGAAACATTCATTATCAGAGGCAGCTCTATACTCTGAATTTCCATTCGCTATACAAAATATTCATTATCAGAGGCATTCATTATCCGAGTACTAGGAATGTACTAGGAAATACATGCACAGGCCAGCAGCACAGGCTGAAGCCCATGCTGAGACTGACTAGAAGGTTTGACCCCTCCTGTGATTCCCTACACTCATATTTTGCTATAAAACGAAGCAATATGGAAGGCATTGACCACTTTAAAACTTCTTGCATCCCTTTACCTGGTTGTAGACCTAGGGATCGGCACCTTACAAAAAACAACACACTGTTTCATCATGTTGTAAGGTTTCAAATTAGAGATGGGCACGACTCAGTGAAATTTTCGTTTTTATTTTTCCGTTTCGTTTCGTAACGAAAACTAAAACGAAAATTTTTCAAAAACCAAAACGGAAACAGAAACAAAATGACCAATTTTGCCGTGTTTTTCGTTTTCATTGCGGCAAATCCATTGAACTGAAAAGAATGCTAACGAAACAGCAATTTTTTGTTTTTGTTTTCATTTTTTCATTTCATTACAAACTGAAAACAAAACAAAAAAATTTCAAAAACAAAACAAAAAACGAAAACGATCCGAAATGGATCCCCAAACAACCAAACGAAAAACAAAACACAATTTTTTTGAGTCGTGCCCATCTCTATTTCAAATTATTTCAAAATGAAACAAAGCAGCAGCTGGTGTTTCATTACGAAACAAAATGAAACACCATTTCCCCCTCTAGAATGAAACATAGCTTCCTCAAGCTCTTTCCTGCAAGCCCCCTGAAATTTGGAAAGGTTTGGGGTTCAGAGAGTTGAGTTATAAAGCTCCAAATGGGGTGCCCTAGGAAAAAAAAACTTTCTACAGTAATTGGAATCTATGGGAAGTGGTGGCAGTGCTATAGCTCACCTGATCAGCTTCCTATTCCAATTAGAAAAGTTTCAAAACGAAATGTCCATCCCTAATTCAAATAATGGGATATCTGCCAGGTGGTTTTCTAAACTTCCCTTGTATGCCTGCAGTTTTAGAGCACTCACCACCTCTTGGGATAATTGGTTCCATTGCTGTACTAGAGTTTTTGCTGATATTTAACTGAAATCTAGCTTCTTCTAGCTTGAACCCATTGTGGACTGATTAAGAACAGAACCTGCTCCTCTATACAACAGCCTTTCAAGTATTTGAAAAGAGCTCCCCTTAAGTCTCCTTTTCTCAAGGCTAAACATGCCCAGATCTTTCAGACTTTCCTCATAGGATTTGGTATCATAGTATCAGCTAAGTTTTCTCTGAATATGAATATGAAAGATGAGCCTTCTGGAAAACAGAATTGATATACAGAGCTGCAGCCTATTTGAATCCAGTTGTTGCAATAAAAGTGTATTTTGTTTCACTTCTCAGGTGCATGTGGCATTTCATGGAGTCTGACACCTCAAATGTGCAGTACTTTTGCTCAGGTACACTAGAAGTCCCAAAAAGAATTGATTTCTAACATTTGCAGGGCTAGGAATGAACTCATGTACTAGTCAACATAAGGCCAGATAAGGATTGCACTAAGCTGAGAATGCAGCAAACTGGACAGGAGATTTTTGGAACTCATAGGCTAAGACAAGAGTCAAACTAGAGATAGTGCTTTGGAATGAGAAATGAGGCTGGAGCTAAAACCAGGATACCTGAAAGTAATTCATTAAATAAAGACCTCCTGGATCAAATCTTGAAAAAAATTAATTTTTGGACTACACATCCCAGAACTCCACAACTAACATACTTATGGGTTGTTGGGCTTTTTTTTGTTTGTTTGTTGTTTGACTTGGAGAATGTTGGATTGTAGTCCAAAAACTAAATCCTATTGTCTCAGCTTTAAAAGTTCCATTCATTCAATGGACTCATTTGGTAGGTCCAATTTGGATTAAAATCTGGAGATAACTACTCAAAGGATCTTTCCTCAGCTTTGTTCAGGACGCATTGCAAAATCTGTGTGCCATTTCACATAATGCACTACAATGTTAAGACTAGCACTGTCCTTGATAAACCTTTCTTAAACTCAACTCAGATCCACCCTTGTTGCATAAATGGTCACAGATTTGAAATATGTTTCCTGGAAAACTAGAAATACATCAAGTTCCAGAATGTATTTTTAGACGGTTTTGAAACACATTTATTGAAAATTTAAAATGCATAACTCAACAATGAAGTTTCTCTACAGCTGACAGCCACATAAATAGTATTGCAGCATTAGATAATTAGACTGAAAATAAAAGTGTGGATTTATGGCACACTCATAAATGACAAGATATTACAGCTTTTGTGTACAAGATGTTAATGCTTAAGAAATGCCAGCTCTGGAATGCCATGATAGGGATAAATGCCCCTACACTTAAATATCACTAAAATGAAATGATGGTCAAAGTGGAGCTGTAGCTCTGTGCAAGAATATCTAAGTTATGCCCTACTTAGTTTTATTAGAGAATGAATTTAGGCCTGATTGCCTAAATCTTATACAGATTTTTTTCTTCAAGTTTGGTGGAGAAAAACATTGCAAAACCCTAACTCTTTTATAAGTCACTGCTGTGTGTTGCATTACATAGTGGCAGGGCTTGCCACAGGACAGCAGTTAGAGTAGTAAAGATAGGTCACAGTCTTGGTGACTACTAAATAATTAGTGAGGCATGTAGTGAAGTTCTTGATTTAGTAGATCAGGACCATGAAAGATGTTCTGTACTGGTGCTGCCCAACAGCCCAGTCTATCCAGAACCAACAATATTTCCAGGGAGTCGAAAAATCCACAAGGCAAGGCTTTCAGGACCACTACACCTGCGTTACAAGGTAAAGCTGCCACCATGTCCACAAAGATATCAAAACTCCTCCTGATAGCTGAAATGGGACATTAAGATGCCTTTTATTAGCTTTTGACAAGACCTGGTTTTAGTACTCAAACCCTCTGAACCAAAAGCCGAGACAAGTTGGAGATATTGTTTATACATATATTATTAAAGATAGTGAAAAGGCTAAAGGGCAAAAATTCCAAAAGGTTTCAAAAGCACTTGGAGCATGAAACCACCACGACAAATTGAGATACAGTAAAGCAAAGGAAATCAAGACAACACACTAGAAAATAACAAAACTAAGTGAATCTACCTAATACTCACACATAAGCATAAAGTCATCATAGTTCTAAAGCATACACAAGGTGCATCTTTCCAGACACAGCAGAGCAGGACAGTAACTGAGCATAACATCTCTCTGAGATATTGGTAACTTTAATCAGCCGTAGTGCTGGGAGAGGCTTCTTTGTCGACCCGCTCGGTTGGTGTCACGTTTGTGCAGCCTATGGGGCTGCTTACAGGGGCAGTAGCTTAGATAATGGCGAGAGGCCTCTTTTTCGATCCAGCTGTCTTCCTTCCCTCCCTAATAAGAGAATGAAATTAGCTGGTTTGCATAAGGGCCGAATGGGAATTTTTGGCTTCCACTCAGATTGGAGCAGAGTAGCAGTGTGTTTTTGCCCATCCTATTCTCTTTAAGGCTAAGGGGAGACTTCTAACCAGTAACAATTGGAGGGTAGTGCAAGTGGTCAATTTAAGTCAGGTGAAAGTTATTTAATAATATACCCTTATTGAGCTGGTAGCCCTCAATATGAATTAGGAAATGGATTAGTAAATTAGGAACATTAGGTGTTAGGTATAAATAGGTTCAAATATTAGGAATGAGTTCTGCCCTGACCACAGGTTTTGGGAGGGCGCTGAACAGGTGGGCAGCCCTTCTAATAATATTAGAAATCATTAACTGATCTGCTTGCACTACATTCAGGCCTCCTTGTTTAAGGGATGTTTAACAGTTGAATTGAGTGAATTCATATCAATAAATTGTGGCCCAATTGTAATCCCACAAACATGCCTCGCCTCTTTATTTCCAGGCTCAGTGGACAAAAGCTAAGCCAACCAAATTAACTTGTAAACCATTCTTGTACATTTCTTGTACATTAAACACCCCATTCTACAGTCTTCCACATGGTTTGCAAATCAGGCTTCAAGTTTTCTCAAATGCTCTTTAAGACAAGAGTGCAGTGGTCCCCCACCCATTTGCAATTCATATACTGTGGTCCTGCTATATTGCGGACTGCAGTATATGAAAAAGGCCCCCTGGGGTAAGGGGGAAAGGCCTGTTTCAGGCCTCCCTTACTTACCCCAGGACTGGGGCTGCCCCGAACAGGCCTGTGATGGCCTTCCCAAGCCTTCTGGAGGCCCCCAAAAAGGCCTCCCTGCAAACCTGAAGTCACTTCCAAAAATCATTGCTGAGGCCTCCCAGGGCCTTTCTAGGCCTGGGAGTAACTACAAGAGCCCAACCTGACCTGCATCCACGTATCGTGGATTTTCAATTATGGGTCGGGTCCCTTGACAATGGTGTGTTCTGGGGTGGAATGCCTTCATCTATCAGTGGGTCAGCGAGATAAGTTTGGCATTGTGCTGGTGTACCGTGCTCCCCGCAACCCAGCGCAATCCCTACCAGAGATCGCTGAGTTCATCTCGGCCGCTTTGTTGAGATCCCCCCGCCATCTGGTGGTTGGGGATCTCAACTTGCATGCCGAGGAGGAACTCACTGGTGCGGCTCTGGAATTCATGGAATCCATGACTTCCATGAACTTATCTCAGCATGTTCTATGCCCCACCCATAGAGCTGGCCACACCCTGGACCTGGTCTTTTCCTCCATGTCGCCAGATTCATGTCTGGGGGTTGGGGGTATTTTGCCCCTGCCCGTGTCATGGTCGGACCACTACCTGCTAAAATTTTCCCTGTTGATCGCCCCCCCCCCCCCGCAGGGAGTGCCCTTCTCACATCTGGGCCCGCCCCCGTAGGCTCCTGGACCCCGTCAGGTTCATGGAGGCCTTCGGGGAGCTCTCTGGCGGTCTGGCAGACGATCCGGTCGATGCCCTGGTGGAAAGATGGTATGTGGGTACTGCTGGGACGGTGGACCGGATCGCCCCCAAGCGTCTCCTACGATGTCGAGGCCGCTCCTCCCCGTGGTTCACGGAGGAGCTGCGGTCGATGAAACAAGAACGTAGGAGACTGGAGGTCATTTGGAGGGCAAACCGGACGGAAGTAAATAGGGCTGCCCTTAAACAGCTGACTGGCTGCTACCTTCGCGCGATCAGGGACGCTAGAAGATCTTTTGCCTCCCTGAGAATTGGCGAGGCCTCGAACCGCCAGGCGGAGCTATTCCAAGTGGTTCGGAACCTCTCCAATCCCAGTCAGCTTCGGCCTCCTCCTAGTGATTTCACTAGTGAGCAATTTGCAGCCCATTTTAGATCAAAAATAGAGGCCATCCGTTCCGACTTGGCCCCCAGCTGCTCTAGTCCACCCTTTGGGATCTCCAGTGCCTCACCCCTCCGTTCTCCCCTCCTGGATGAGTTTGGGCCGGTTTCTTCGGCGGAGGCCTCCAGAGCTATGGCTCGTTGCCGGCCGGCGGCCACTCCCTTTGACCCTTGCCCAGCTTGGCTTATTAAATCTGCTGAAGGGAACATGCCTGAGTGGGTTTCTGTTATTGCCACAGCCTCCTTTCGAGAGGGATGCTTCCCTTCTCGTTTAAAGGAGACCGTGGTGAAACCCACTCTCAAGAAACCTGGCCTGGCGTCGGACAATCTTTCCAGCTATCGTCCGATTGCCATTGTTCCCTTCCTGGGCAAGGTTGTCGAGGGGGTGGCCGCTGTCCGACTTCAGTCATACCTGGAGGTAAATCACATCCTGGATCCCTTCCAGTCTGGATTCAGGCCTCTTCGCGGGACCGAAACCGCCCTGGTCACTCTGCAGGATGACCTCCTCAGGGAGGCCGACAGGGGGAGCTCCTCCCTGTTGTTCCTCCTTGATCTCTCAGCAGCCTTTGTTACTGTCTACCACGGTAACCTTCTGGCCCGGCTCGCGGAGGCTGGAATTGGTGGTCAGGCCTTGGCCTGGCTCCGTTCCTTCCTTGGCAGCCGGACTCAGAGGGTACAGCTGGAGGATGTCTTGTCGGATCCTTGGACTCTCCCTTGTGGGGTGCCCCAGGGGTCGGCAATCTCTCCTGTGCTGTTCAATGTTTATATGAGGCCGCTGGGGGAGGTCATCAGGAGATATGGAGTTCGCTGTCATCAGTACGCTGATGACACGCAGCTCTATATCTCCTTTTCTTCATCTGCTGAGGAGGCGGTTCACTCCCTTGATCTGTGCCTGGAGGCCGTATTGGAATGGACCAGAGATAATCGGCTCAAGCTTAATCCAGAGAAGACGGAGGTTCTGTTCTTCGGGGCGCTCTCGACTTGGTACAATGGCCCCCTCCCTAGTCTGGGGGTTATTTCCCTCCAGCCTACAGACAGGGCCAGGAATCTGGGCATGGTCCTGGACTTGGCCCTCTCCCTGGAAGCCCAGGTTATGGCCGTCTCCAGGGCCGCTTTTTTCCAACTCCGCAGGATCGCCCAGATCCGCCAGTACCTTGATGAGTCCTCCCTGAGGACAGCTGTGCAGGCCCTGGTGATCTCGAGGATCGACTACTGCAATGCCCTCTACGTGGGGTTGCCCTTGACCCTGATCCGGAGGCTACAGCGGGTGCAAAATATGGCGGCCAGGCTGGTGGTGGGTGCCCGTAGATATGAGCACATCACCCCAGTCCTGGTCCGCCTGCATTGGCTGCCTGTGGTCTTCCGGATCAGGTTTAAGGTCCTGGTTTTGATTTTCAAAGCCCTCCATGGCTTGGGACCAGAGTACCTGGCGGAGCATATCTCCCAGAGGGCATCCGGATCCAGACCCACGAGATCGTCGCAGGCGCGCTCACTGAGAGTGGCCACACCCAGGGAGGCGCGGAAAACGCGTACATGGGACCGCGCCTTCTCTGTGGTTGGTCCTTCTCTATGGAACCACCTCCCCAGTGAGCTGCGCCTGCTGGAGTCCCTGTCTGCCTTTAAGAAGGCCTTGAAGACTTTCCTCTTCAAAGAGGCCTTTGGCGACTTCATTAGTTAGTTTTTTTCCCTTCCCCACTCCTTTTCTACTTGTCGCCATCTGCCCTCCTGTTGCTTTTCTGCTCGGAGGTTTCTTCGCTTATTTTATGCGTTTTTAACATTGTGAGCTGCCCAGAGTTCCCGCCAGGGAAGATGGGCGGGATATAAATCCATAAATAAATAAATAAATAAATAAATAAATAAATAAATAAATAACCCCCGCGATAGGCAGGGGGTCACTTTCTACCCCCACTTTGTTCCCAGCTAAGCCCATATTCCAACTAGTACAACACCAGAGAACAAGCTGACATGGTCTTGAAGGCCACTTGGGCAAGAAGTAAGTTGTAGGTTCTCCTTATTCTCTTCTTATCACTGCAAGCCTTATTCTCCTCTTATCACTGGGCAGAGATTGGCCACCATGCTCCCAGGCAACCCTCCCCAGGTTCTTGTGAAGAAGCTTAAACCCTCCAGATGGATTCCATACTCCATAATTTCCCCAATTTTCTCAACTTCTTCATAGCTTGCACATTCAACGGTTATGTTGCTGTTTTGGAAAACAAGTCAACAAGTTTTAAAAAACACTGATGTGAAACATTGCTTTTAGACTGCAGGTGCTGGATATTCTGGTGCTGTTTCCTTCAACTGCTGTTCTTTCAACATGAGTTGTTAGGTTGGGCACTTAATGGTTTCTTCTGTTGCTGAGATGTTCATCTAGACTCAAATTACAGACTCAAAATCCAAAAGATCAGGATCTGCTAAGCATGTGCTTGCTACTTTTAACCTGTAACTGTTTCTTGTTGGGTTTCTTCCTGTCTTTTTAGAAATTTATGCACTCATAGACTGAGGTGGAACAGGTAGATGGCCTCATGGTCTGAGGCATACCATAGACAAAATCAGAAAATGAAGCATGGGGCTGTACATTTTGCAGAGCTGAAATGCTTTGCATTTGAGTCTGTTCTTTCTACACATTAAGGACAATATGAGTTGAAGTATGGAAGCCATGGTTTGATTATTAGTTTTAAACCTTGAAAAACAGTTTGTTACACTTTACATCTCTGATAAATGGATTATTGAAATGCCTTCCACTTATTAATTTTTGTCAACTTGACCCTTAAATTAACTGCAATAATTGCACTGTGGACTATTGAGTACCTGTACTATTAATAAACACCATAGGGTTAATATTGGTTCATTTCATTTTATTGTCTATGATATTTACCACTCCATGAATGACTTTCTACTTAATTATACAAAATCATGTGGCATTCATTTTTGATTAATGTGTGAAGTTGAGACAGATTTTGTTAAGCAAACATTTATTAGGTGTGAGGCATTATTAATTGCTAAAGCATCTTTCCTCAGCTTCTTCTTCTCTGCAAAAATGTGTCTCGTCTGTTGAATATTGTGGCTGTATTTAAAGCACATAGTTTTTTTTTATTTTGTATAGTACCAAGATAAGTATCTAAATGTTTGATTGATCTGCAATACATTTATATTGGTGGGGGTGCTAGGATACAGTCCAGGTTGAAGATTTCAGATGTTCCTGAAGAAAGCACAAAGATAATTATGCTTGTGTTTTATAAGGGCATTACAGTATACTGAATCTGACTCAGGCCATTGGTCTGTTGAGCCTAGCTTCATTGTCTTCAATAGAAAGAAAGAAAGAAAGAAAGAAAGAAAGAAAGAAAGAAAGAAAGAAAGAAAGAAAGAAAGAAAGAAAGAAAGAAAGAAAGAAAGAAAGAAGTGGGTCTAACCAGTACTTACGTTTTATGCTTCAGAGCATTAGTGCCCATTCTGGATAACCCAGGCAGGACACTGGAGAAAAAAGAAAAGAGCTAAAAAACCAATGTATCACAGAGGGGGCAACAATACACTAGTCAGAGCTGGAACTGCCATTACTGTCTTTGGTGTGGACATATTAAACCCTCCCTGTTGTGGATGGCAAGGAGGGTAGACTTTCAGGACTCAACCTGTGGGAAAGAGAGGGAAAAGAGACTGAACCCATGATGGTAATGGGAGGAATTTTGGACTCTAAAGGACACTTATGGGAACTGAAGGGAAATGTCTCTGTGCTGTATATGTATCCCCTGTTCCCATTTTAATCAATCCCATTGTTGTTGTAGCTTCTACAGTGTCTTTTACGGAATCAGAGATGGAACTGCTGCCATATCTGCCATGGCTGGTGTGGCTCACAAGGCGAAAAAATATTTGAAATGATTTTTTAAAAATACAATTCCCTTTCAATATAAAGAGAGTTATTACTCGTGAAACTTGGTAGATTAACAGCTGACACCAAAATCATAAACTGGCAAATGCGGTTGCAGCCGTGAAAAATGCCTGAGCGCCAATGTTCTGCAGTCAGACTTCTGCTGTACTCCTATGTTGTTTTCAGTACCTAGCTCATAATTTAACTGACTTCTACTAAGATTTTCACTTGTGGATTCATAAGATGACATGATGTCACACCTAATTTAGAATGTTATTTTTTAATTTTAAAGAAATGAAAAAGTTCTTTAAAAACCATTTAGCATTTCTCCATCACATTACCTCAAAAGCTCTTCAGCATTGAGACTAGTTTCACAAAAATCTATGTTCCTTAGTTACTTGAGGAACTGATCATCTGAAGGAGGACAATGTTGAGGGTAGAGATGGGCACGACTTAGCGGTATTCCCGTTTCCGTTTCCGTTACTCGTATCCGTTACTCTACGGAAACGGTAACGGGAATTACTCCACCAGAATTCAAGCTCGAACCAATGAACGAACAATTTGGTCTGATTTGTCGTGCTCGTTACTTGCATCGCGGCGATCGCGCAATGCCAAGCGGCACAGAAAAAAAGTTTTTAAAAGTTAAAAAAAACCCGATTCCCGGCCCTAAAAGTAGGCAAAAACTGTCTGAGGGCACCTACCAGGCCAGAAGGGTGTTTTATTTGGGGGGGGTTCCCTGCCCCCCTCTCCTTGGCTATTGCTACTGCTGCGCTGCTGGTACCAGGCTGGGAGGGCGCATCCATTTGCCATGCAGTGCGGGGGATCCAAAATGGCGACCGCAATTTTTTTTTGAAATCGTTGCCCAAAACCCCACCAAAGCACCACAGAAACATGCGAAAATTAGCTATTTTAAATGCTTGAATTTTTACAGTAGCAGCAGTGGGTTTTTCTTGCAAAAAAAAGTCTCCCTTGATTTTATTTTATTTTATTTTATTTTATTTTTTTACACCTGCACATTTGCAATGATGTCTCCCATGGGAGTAGACCATGCAAATTTTCCACCAATCGCATTGACCACAGAGACTTCTGGGATGTGCCAATCGGGCATAAACAGCCCACTAATCGTAGCCCAAACCCGAACCCTAAGCCTAACCCATACGCCAGTACACTGTCCTTCTAAGTGGGTCAGAGAGGCACCCAGAGGTGCACCCCAATACTCACCCTAACCTCACCTGTAACTAGCCTAACCCTAGCCATTCCGCTAACCCGTCTTAACCCTAAGCCAGATCTACTTGCATTGCACTACATGCAAGTACGTGAGACACAGCGGGTGCAAAGAGTCTGCCAGTCCGTCACTTGTGGCTCTGGCTGACTCCTGCAGCTCCCTCCAGGAGCCCGCTACCCCCTCCCCAAACCAGTACTAATGACAACGAAAAAACGAAAAAACAAACCGACTAATTTTTGCAAATTTTCACGAAAAACAGAAACGAGCCGAAACGGAACCGGCCCGACTAACGACAACTCGAAAAAAAAAATTTTCAAGTCGTGCCCATCTCTAGCTAAGACAAATAAATGGGGGATGCCATTTTAACATTAGGCAATGATTTATCACTAGGCTGCAATGAGGCAAATGTGACATTTTTAAAAAGCTGCTTCCCCAAAGAAGCCTGATCCCTTGCTGAAAACTGTGGATTAAGATCATGTTTCTAGTGAAAATGAAGTGGGGCAGGAAGTCATTGAGCAACTAAATAAACTAGTCACTCCTGCTAATATACTTGTATGGCAGAGGTTATGTTTTTAGGCTATACCCCTTGATGTCTTGCAGAAAAACATCCAGGCCCTTGTTTGACAAATGCACACCATCTTCCCGATATAAACCGGGAAACTCAACCCTAATTTGTGGGTGCTCCACAATGAACCCAAGGCCAGCCACCAAAGCCCTGAATTAGAGGCTGTGCCTCAGACCAAAATTCCTCTCAACCTATCTGGGAGTCAAATTGGGTGCAACAGTCCAATATAAAACAGGTGAGTCCACACTAAGTCCTCGGCCCAGGTCTAGTAAAAGTCTGGTCATACCTCTGCCTGGTGTATCCACACAAACAGTCCTGAGATGGGAGACATCTTCTCCTTCTCTGCTTCAAGGCCTTTCTGTCCATCCCACCACCCTCACAGGTATGTCTTGTGAGAACACATGAAAGGGCCTTCTTTGCTGCTGCTCCCAGACTCTAGAACTCCCTCCCACTAGAGGCTAGGGCTGTCCCATCCCTTTCTGGAAATAGGCAAAGACCTTTCTCTATAGGCAAGCCTGAATTATGGACAACCTGTTATGTCACTTCTATATGAATCTACCATACATGACCACACAGACTTTGTGTTTATAATCACTTATAACTTTTTGTTTATACCACTCCTTGTATGATTGCATTGACAGTATGTTTTCAGTGTTTAGTTTCCATCCCTCATAACTTTAGATGGTCTGCCTTACATGATTACATTGACTTACTTCATAAATACTGTACTTCTGTGTTATCAATGTTAGTTCCATCATCTACTGGGCTGTATACTCTCCCTCACTACTGTAGGCCACCTTGAGTCCTTTTCCAAGGAGAAAGGCAGGGTAGAAATACTCCAAAAAAAGGTGCAGGGTATGTAATAGTGGGCTCAACTTACAAGAAGCCAGATATAGTCTGAATATCAGGAAAAACTCATCAGTTAAAGCAGTGGAACGAATTACCTTGGAGGGTAGTGAGCACTTCAACACTGGAGGCACTCAGGAGAAAATTTGACAATCATCTGTCAGATCTGGTTGATTTGTATTCCTGTATTGAGCAGAGAGCTGGATTCTATGATTCCATTATTTTAGTTTTGTTGTTTATATTTATTCAGCAAGGCTGATATGAAAATATTATTTTATTATTCAAATAAAGGAGTATTTCAAATGAAAGAGAAATTATCCATTCATTTCTCAGAAGTGGGGCCATAGCCCACCCTTTTCACACACACACACACACACACACACACACACACACACACACACACACACACACACACAATCACTTTTTTGTTTTAATTTGGTTCCATTTGGTTTGTTCTGGGTTCCTTTGCTTTGGTTTGGTTTTCACACTGCCACTCAAAGTGACACCAACAGCAACTGTGTTGGCAGCTTGTCTGTCATTTTGCTTCTTGCACGGTACCCTCTTTCATCTGGTCTCCTTATAGGGTTTAATGGCAGCCATGCCAAAAGAAAATTAAAGAAAATATTGCAGGACGCTTGAAAATAATTATGGTATTCAAGGAATACTTCTGTTTCTAGGGAGATTCAGAGAAGTTTTTCTCAGAAAAATCTAAAGGCAAGAGCACTTTAAGAAAAAAAATCACACATAAGCTAGCTGTCTCCTCCTTACAGGACTTGTCAGGCTGGGTATCAGACTGCTGTGGACAATTCAGAAAACAGAATCATGGCATGTGCCAGACACCCTTGGTAAAAACAAGTTTTACAATAGGGGCTGTAGCTTCAGGTCAGAGGTGTAGGTTTCAGATTCCATCTCTGATGGTGTGGATTGGACTGCCTCTCTGTATCTTGTTAGACAAAGGTTTGCCAGACATCCATTATCCCCTTCCCCTTTGCTCTATATCAGAAATACACGTTTTTTGCCCTGAAACAGAGAAACACAGAAACATGTCAGACTTCTTATTGGAGATGTTGAGACAACATTTAGTACACAGGCTAAGCCTAACCCATACGCCAGTACACTGTCCTTCTAAGTGGGTCAGAGAGGCCCCCAGAGGTGCACCCCAATACTCACCCTAACCTCACCCGTAACTAGCCTAACCCTAGCCCTTGCGCTAACCCGTCTTAACCCTAAGCCAGATCTACTTGCATTGCACTATATGCAAGTACGTGAGACACAGCGGGTGCAAAGAGTCTGCCAGTCCGTCACTTGTGGCTCTGGCTGACTCCTGCAGCTCCCTCCAGGAGCCCGCTACCCCCCCAAACCAGTACTAACGACAACGAAAGAACGAAAAAATGAACCGACTAATTTTTGCGAAATTTCACGAAAAAAGGAAACGAGCCAAAACGTACTGCCTCCGACACATGACAACTCGAAAACGTCATTTTCTCTAGTCGTGCCCATCTCTAGTTGAGGGTATTATAATTGTCAGTGCAAACAAACTTTATTAAATATTCAAGTGCTCCATTTTGGTTTAATAAGGATGGGACCAAAGATAGCTCTGCTCAAAAGATATTACCAAAATCAGCAAGTCCACATTGCAAATAGTCCCCTACTTATTGCTAGACTGGCCATATTTCCTATTATACTCAGTTATTTGTTTCAAGAATTGTTAAAAGATGGCCTACTGTTTGAAGGCATTAGGCATATTCCATTTGAAAGTTGCTTAGTTCACAACCACTTGCAAGAAATCTGGAATCTACTCATATTATCTAGAATTTTTCCCTCTCTACTATAGTTATATAAATAGCATTGCTTTTAAAATTACAGGCCATAATCCTGTTGTGTGGCTACAAAGTGGTGCTATCAGTAGCAAAATTTGCCTTTAGGCAAAATCGTTTCCTGCAAACAATTCCACAGGTACAGTTACACAATAAGTTGAACATTCATACATGCAGTCAGGCACACAATGCAGACTGATTGCTATATACTCCCTGTGAAATTTGCTAGGAAGAACATGATGATACGCCAAGTGCAATAGGATTTCAGCCATAGAATCAGTTCTCAAGTTTTATTAACATATAAATTATCGTGTGCAAATCTGTGTCTGGTTTTGTGATGCATTCTAGTGTCCAAGTCCTTCACCACTGCAACAACAAGGCAGGCTTTCTGGGAAAGTCCAGACAAGCATGGAATGGGATTGTGTTCCAAAGGCACATTACAGGGGCAAAGGTAAAGCCCTGCAAACTGAGCCCAATACATGCAGGAGCCCTGTAAACTGAGCCCAATTCCTTGTTTAATTGAGCTGAGGAGTCACCTTGGGGAGATATGCCCAATAGAGATGGGCACGAACCAGAAAACCCATGGTTCGGGTTCGTCTGGTTCGGGACCACCCTTGGTTCGGTTTGGGTTCAGGTTCTAACAAATTAAAAAAAGCATTCGAACCCGAACTGGTTCAGGTTCAGGTTCTTACTGCTGCCGCTGCTGGATATTGGCCCCTGTGGCAGGGGCTTTTTGAGGAGCCTCTTTTGTTTCTCAAGCGCCCACTGCACAGCCCCTGGGGCCAGGTGGGCGCTTTTTATTTTTTATTTTTTTCTTAATTTTAGAGCACCGACCCAGCCACCCCTGGGGTCGGGTTGGCACTCCTTTATTTTATTTTATTTTATTTTATTTTATTTTATTTTATTTTATTCTATTTTATTTTACTTCTGGGTTCCAGCCATGCTACAGCCGTAGTTCAGACAGCCTTTTTGTTGTTATTGTTTTTTATTTTCTCTCAACGCCAACCGCACAGCCCCTGGGGCCCGGTTGGTGCTCCTTTTTTTTTTCTCTAAGCACCCACCCTGTGGCCCCTGGGACTTGGTGGGTGCTACTTTTATTTATTTTTATTATTTTTATTTTATTTTTTATTTTAGGGTACTCCCAGGCCACCCCTGGGGCCTGGTCAGTGCTCCTTTTTAATTTTTTTAAAATTTTATTTAATTATTGAAGTTTTTTGTTTGTTTACTTCTGGGTTTCCTAGCCCCGTGATACAGCTGTCACATGGGGCACTATTTTGTTTTTTATTTTCTTTCAGCATGGACTGTGTGGCCCCTGGGCCCCGGTTGGTGCTGGGTTTATTTCATATTTTAAATATTTTAGGGTGCTGACCTGGCCACCCCTGGAGCCCAGTCGGTGCTCCTTTTTAAATTTTTTTTTTACTGCCGACCACGGGGCTGCACTACAACTGTAGTGCAGCCATCGGCTTCCCTCCCCCCCACCCCCGGTTGCCATCCCTAAAGGACCTCTGGACCAGCACCAGGTAGGAGACATCTCTGCCCCCCATTAACAAAATGAACCTAACCGAACCAATTTTTCTCAGTTCAGTTTGTTTCATTTTATACGAAATGAATAAAAAGTTGTTCAAAAGTTCATTTCATGCCCATCTCTAATACCCAATGTAGAAGTGGAACTGCTGTCTTGCCCACCAACTAGTGTGCCCAGGGAGAGTGTTTTCTCAGGCAGGGGACATTGTCAGTCCACCTGAAACACAGATATGTAGAAAAACATATTGTCACCTGTGCAGTGATGTTAGGGACAAACCAACATCCTACAAGGCAATTCTAAAATTGTGGAAAGTCCCCCCCCCATATATATATAACTTTGAAACTGGAAACAGGTATAAAAAAGCAATAATCAACAATAAAGAAAGGGGATTAAAATGGGGGATATAAAATATAAAAGCAAATAAACAAGGTAAACAAAAAATCATCAGCAGGATGGGAAAACTGATGAAATAAATTGAAAAGACCAATCTTGTTCCTCTTGAAGCAGGCCCTGCCCAATCTTTTATTTGGAAGGAATCCAAGCTCCAGTGGCTGAAATATTCATCCTCAGAAAGGCTTTTCTAAATGGAAAAACCAGCCACTTTATTGTAAGACTTAACATGTGTGGAACATATTTACCATGCTGCAGCTTCATGACTCTAAAAGGGAGATGCTTGGATGGCAGTGAAAGGTCACAGAAACAAAAAACAAAAAAATTCTTTGAAAAGAAAAAAATAACAAAAACCAAAACCACTGAGACTTGCTTTAAAGTAATGGAGTGACCTTCATACAGAAAGGAACGTTTTGCCATGTATTTCCAGGGAATTAGCATATATGGTTGAAATGAATATTCAGACTATTTCTGAATTACAAAAGCATAAAACAGTTGTGTTTGTCCAGGCCCCAGGTGCTTTCAATCCTGAGTTCTCTCAGGATTTCTGAAACCAGGCTCCTGATACAAGTCTTCAAATGACAAATCAACTCCAGGTGTGGGGCAATTCAAACTTTTGACTGGCAATTAGGACCCAACAAGCTGACTCTCAGGAGCAGGGCTTTTGAATTCCTTTTTAGCCAATTGATTGATTGATTGATTGATTGATTGATTGGTGTTGGTTGATTTGATTTGATTTATTTGATTTATATAGTACCCATCTGGAGAAAGGGCTCTCTGGGTGGTTCACAACACTGCAAAGAAACATTAGCTAATGAATAAATTCAAACCCAAATAAAGCACAGTGTAAACTACAAAACAATGGCAATCAAGCAAGTTAAAAGCATTGGTGGCAGAGAAGAGGTTCTCTGCATAGTTGCAAAATGTTTTAAAATATGTTTTAAAAGAATGGAAAACAAAAATGCATGAGTTCACTTGTTTACTCGGTGAAATTACATTTTTTGGCTTTTGGGGGGGGGATGGTATTACCCAATGTTGGCAAAGTTTTAGTGCCTATATCCTGTCATTCTATCTATCTTGTCCAAATTTCTAGTTATTTCTTTTGTGTCAAAGGACAGAGGAAAATTATTTCAAAATATTTTGCCTATTCATGTTTTTTGAAAGGGAAAGTAATGACTATATAAAATATTGTCCAATAGCCAATACTCCTATATTAGGCAAGGTGGTACAGCAGGTTGCTGCTGAGCGGATCCAGGCATTCCTGGAGGAAGCTCTTGTCCTGGACCCCTTCCAATCATGGTTCAGGCTGCATCATGGGACCGAGACTGCCCTGGATGTATTGCATGAGGACCTCCTAAGGGGGGCTGACAGGGGATGCTATACCTTGGTGGTCCTTCTCAATTTGACCATGGCCTTTGATACCATCAACTATGGTATCCTCCTGTGCAGGCTGTCGGAGGTGGGGATCGGGGGTCTAGCCTTGTGCTGGCTCTGTTCCTTCCTCGGGGGCCATGTGCAGCAACTGAGTTTGGGGGGGAACTGTTATCCCCCTGGATACACTCATGTGGGGTGCCTCAGGAGTCAGTGAACTCCCTCATGCTCTTTAACATCTATATAAGGCGATTGGCTGAGGTCATTCGGAGATTTGGGGTCTGGTGTCATCAGTACGCTGATGACACACAGCTCTCTCTCTCCTTTTCCACCTCTGCAATGGATGCTGTCCGGACCCTTGACTGCTGTCTGGCTGCAGTTATGGAGTGGACCAGGCTCAAACTCAACCCTGAGAAGGCTGAGGTTCTGGGTTGTTTTTTTTTGGAGGGGGGTGGTACAGTGGCCCTCTTCCCAGTCTGGGTGGGCCTGCCCTCCAGCTGGCTGAAAGAGTGAGGAACCTGGGCATCATCCTGGATCTTGCTCTGTCCGTGAAATCCCAGGTGGCAGCCGTGTCAAGGTCAGCCTTTTTACAATTTAGGCTTATCACTCAGATTATCGCATACCTTGATGGGGACTCACTGAGGACGGTGGATGCAGACACTGGTCATCTTGAGGATAGATTACTCCAATGCTCTTTACATGGGGCTTCCATTGACCATTGTTTGGCAACTGCAGCTGCTGCAGAATGTGGCAGCCAGATTCGTGGTTGGTGCAAGCAGATTTGACCACATCACCCCAATCCTGGCTCGCCTGCATTGGCTACCCATTGCCTCCCAGATAAGGTTCAAGGTGATGCCTTTGGTTTAAAAAACCCTCCATGGCTTGGGACCTGATTATCTGGCAGAGCGCATATCCCAAAGATCAATGCTGGTTCAGTCCACCAGAGCTTCACTGGCACTCTTGCTCTGGGTGGCCATTCATAGGGAGGCCCATAAGACATCCACCTGTAATCAGGCCATCTCAGTGGCTGGCCCAGTCATGTGGAATAAACTTCCCAGTGAGATCCGCCAAGTTGAACTCAGACTAAACTTACTTTGTGTACACGTGGTTTTGATATAATAATTTGTATCACCTGGTATAATCCAGACATTGTCTCCCTGCTCTCCATTTTTCATTGCTAGGATTTAAAATACAGTGGACCCTTGTATAACAAACAGTTTGTATAACATAAAATCTGTACAACATAAAAAATTCCGGAGATAGGGGAAATTTGCTTAACATAATCGCCTATGGGGAGAATCTGTACAACATAAAAATGGGATTACTCCGTTTTCAATGCATTCCTATGGGAATTTGTATAAAGGAAAATTTGCTTAACATAATTTCATTTGGAACGAATTAATTCCTTTATACAAGGTACCACTGTAGTTTATACCAAAACATTCTACTAAAATGCATAAGAATGCATGTCATTTTAAAAATAGCAAACAAACAATAAATGCTAAAACAAATGCCCCCCCCTTCCTTCCTTTTTGGTCTTTCCATTCAGAGGTTGATCTGTTAAAAGACCTTCCTGCCTACTCGACAGCTTCCTTTCCGTTTTCATGTCCTAGGCAACTAAAACTGATCCCATCTATCAGTATTTAAGCTACAACTAGAATCAACAAGAACCTCATGACAGCATTTTTAAAAGTCTTGTTTTATTTCCTCTGCTTGTCTTTCAGTATAAACAGCCACAGTTATAAGACATCAGTTTTATACACCAGAGCCCCTATGAATGGCTGGCATTTAAAATGACAGTTCTACTTAAAGACCTACTGATTCTCCAGAACATATGATTTACTGTTCTGACACTCTATAGGGTTCATTTCATACCTCCAAGAACTAACTAGTCAAAAGTGTTAAATAAACATGAAGTACTGGGCTTGTTTTCTTTCCAAAAGCGCAATCACTGTGTTACTCTAATGATTAAATATTGTTTAAATATACAACTGAGAGACTCGTTTCACAGCTGATTCCTTTCCTGCACTTCATTTTTATGTATTAATTATTTTGTGTTCAGACAAAGGTTTTAATTAGGAATCACAAAGAGTTTCTGAAGAGTGAAGTGGTAACGGTTTTATCTGCTTCGAACCACAGATGAACAGATACATTTCAGAAAAGAAAGCAGCTGCCAAGAGATAAACCGCACTTGAACCTGAATTAAGCTCTGTGGGACTGAGCCTGCATTGCACTTAGTACTGCTACTTTCTGTTCATGTGAGCATGACTGTCAGTATTTTTCACCCCAGGCTTTGTGAATATCAGCAGCAGCTAGGATGCAAAGGAAACCTGGTGTCAGTAACATGATTGATTTTCAAGTTGTGTTATGTAATAAATTTGAGAGGGTCCAGTAATTGTTAAGTGAGGACGTGAGTCTGGGGATGACTAGTTCAGTGCTTAATTAAGTTTGAGCAAGGAAAAAAAGGCCCTAAAAGACAATAGGTGCTTGGTAAGGTAATATGTTCTCCACTGTACTGTCTACTTTTCTTTTTAACTCAGTTCCCCTCATTGGCTATCCATAAATCTTAGCAACACCCTCCTGCAAACCATGTGACTCATGATGGCCATATGCTGTGCATACAAGCCCACAGTAATGGGAGACTGCTTTTGCTTAATTATTCTCACAATGAAGCCTATTGGCTCCAGTGGGTCATCTAAGTATTATAGACTCTGCTCTAATATATTGCAATACCTAAGCCCAAGAGAATGAATTAAGGATGCTGTTTTACTTTCTACTTCAGTGCCTTTTCTGGCCCCAAATCAAAACCTACACATTGTTCAAATGTATTTTTTTTTAAAAAAACTTGTGATTTAATATAGTTATACCTTTTTGGATGGCAACCTCATACTAGAGTTCTGACACATTTGAAGAGAAAAAATCTACAGGGAAATGTAGAACCAAGAACTATAAGACACTGGGTTACAGTTCAGGGGAATTTGCAATTTAAGTATATGATGACTGGGAAAGAGAGGTAGATACATGGGAAAATGTATCCTTTAACTGCCATGTCTACAAGAAAGTTAATTAAGTCACCAGCATTCTAGAGACCAAGGCGTGTGTCACCGAGTGAAATATTTTCATTGGTTGTGCAACTTGTAGGCTGCAGATTCTTTTGTCATATGCAGGCACATCAGACAAACATGGATGGACATACATGCATTGGGATAATAAGAGCCAAACAGAATCAATGTCTCTTTACCATAGATACCATTATTATATGGGTGGCTCCACATATTTTTTTGCAGAAGGCATAGTAGCTAATGGCACTCCCCACTCCCACCCCCATGAAGGTGCAATAGCATCTGAGATTAGATGCTAAATCAGATGACAACAATTAGAAGCTCTTTCAGGATATTGAAAGTCAGATGCCTGAGGTAGTTGCTTCATTCTGCCTAACAGCATTGCTGGTCCTGTGTTAATAAAGCGTGACTGGATATCAGAATATATTGATCTCAAAGTAGAACAGGTAGTTAGTATCTGAGTCACAGTGACTATTTCCAGTGACCTAAGGCACTCGTTATTATCCCCTTCCCATTAATCCTCACTAGAGATGAGCACAAAATGAAAAAAAATTGTTCTGTTACTTGTTATTCGTTTTGTTACGTAACGAAACGAATAACAAAAATTGTGATTAAATTGGAACGAAACAAACAGAACCACGAAAATTAGGTTCGTTACATTTTGTTTTCATTAATGGCAACACGCAATGAAATGAGCTGTTTTAAAATGTTAAAAAAATGTCCTGAATATCCATAAAAACCCAGCAATAATTATTTATTCTGCCTGATAATACCTACCAGGAGGGTTGGGGTTCTTAAAACGTGCATTTATGTCTTTTCTCAGATCGCTGTATTTTTTTCCTTTAAGGGGAGTTAGGGGACATCGACCCAAAATGGCTCCCAGATGCCTAATATTTATTTATTTATTTATTTATTTATTTTATTTATTTATTTAACTTATATGCCGCCCACTACCCAAAGGTCTCTGGGCGGCTTACAATCCAAGGAATAAAACAATTTAGAATAGTTAAGAGTAAAATATCACTAAATCATCAATAAAAACCTTACACTAAAATCATTATTCTAAAATTGTCATCAGCGGACCCACAATCTATATTATATCAATTAAAAACCTTCTGGAACAGGAAGGTTTTTACCTGGCGCCGGAATGTAATCAGTGTTGGCGCCAGGCGGATCTCAATCGGGAGGGCATTCCATAGCTTGGGAGCAGCTGCCGAGAAGGCCCTGTGTCTACAGGCCATCCCTCTCACCTCCTTGAGGGATGGCTCTTTCAAAAGGGCCCCCTGGCTAGATCTTAATTGCCGGGTAGGTTCGTATGGAAGGAGGCGGTCCTTCAGGTATCTAGGTCCTAAGTCGTTTAGGGCTTTGTATGTCAGAACAAGCACTTTGAATTCAGCTCGGGCAGCAACTGGTAACCAATGAAGGTTACGCAGAATCGGCGTGATGTGATCCCTGGCGGCCCCACCACTTACCAGCCGTGCCGCACGATTCTGAACCAGTTGCAATCGCCGGACCGTCTTCAAAGGCAGCCCCACGTAAAGCGCATTGCAGTAATCAATACGGGATGTTTTGCATGCGTAACTGTCATGAGGCTGTGCTCGTCTAGGTAGGGGCGAAGCTGGTATATTTTCCGCAGCTGAAGGAAGGCACCCCTGGCCACCGAATCCACCTGGGCTTCCAGAGTTAGACCGGGGTCCAGAAGCACCCCCAAGCTGCGGACCCTGTCCCTTAGGGGGAGTGCAACCCCATCCAAGACAGGAAGATGGCCCTCTAACCTGTCCGGCAAAGCACCCATTAACAGTACTTCCGTCTTGTCTGGATTGAGTTTCAATTTATTAACCCTCATCCAGTCCATTATCTGGCCCAGACACAAGTTCAGTACAGAAATCGCCTCACCTGGATTGGTGGAAAACGAGAGGTAGAGCTGAGTATCGTCGGCATATTGCTGACTCCTCAGCCCAAACCTCCTGATGACCTCTCCCAGCGGTTCCATGTAGATGTTGAACAGCATGGGATATTGATTTCTTGGGTATTAAAATGCTCTGGACATCCGTAAAAATGCAGTGATAATTATTTGAAATTATTACCTACCAGGGGGTTGCAGTCTTTCTCCCACCACAATGTATTTTTTCTTTTCCCTTTAAGCATGACACAAAATGGATTCCAGCCACAAGATGGATGCAAGCCATGTGATGGGATCATGTAAATCCTTGGACAATTTCAGCCAATAGCATGCCCAGGTTGTAGACTGGGTAGGTGTGGCAGCCACAAAGGGCATAAAAAGCTTTGGCAGCCCCCATCCTCCTTGCAGTCTGCGGTGGGAGTTAGGGTGGGATTGCTGTCTCTGCGACTCGTTACTTTAGGCCAGCCAGGCAGGTGTGTGTCTCTGTGTTCCTGCTGGCTGCAGCCTGGCTTTTAGGGGAGAGAAAGAAGAGATTTCTCTTGTAGCCTCCCTTTGTGCATGTGTACCTCTCAGTGAGTACCCTCCCCTGCCCCGCAGTGCAGTCACTCTGCAGCTGTCTTACGCCCTGGGCAACGCCCGCTGCTGCCTTTGCAGCCTCCCTGCGTACCTAGTCTATACTGTGTCTCTGCCAGCATCAATTTTTTTAGTGTTTTCCCTCTGGTCTGGGGCGCTGGGGGACGTCCGCACGCGGAAATGCTTTAAGTTGCACAAAAAGCAGGTAAAAACAAAAAATGAAAAATGAAAAAACGAAATGAATTTTTTTCAAAAAAAATCACAAAAAACAAAAATGAACCAAAGCAGACCCACAATGAAAAACGAAAAACCAAAACATCATTTTTTTTCAATTCGTGCCCATCTCTAATCCTCACAATAACTTTGTGCTAAGATTAAGTAAATGACTAAAATTAAGTAATTAAATCTAAGAAATGATTAGCACGTGCTTTTTTAGTACCTTATGGTACAATTTGGATAATTCCCTTCTTTCTGCTCCCTCATACAGTGTAATGGCTGCATTCATAACCCTGTTTTTTCTGT
Organism: Phrynocephalus guinanensis; assembly: GCA_037367245.1. Lineage (NCBI taxonomy): Eukaryota > Metazoa > Chordata > Lepidosauria > Squamata > Agamidae > Phrynocephalus > Phrynocephalus guinanensis. The sequence continues at coordinate 55,934,506 of CM074735.1, read as the reverse complement.
CACACTCCTCTGCCTTGTTATGTATGAACTGCCAGTGGTCTGTGCCAGTTCAGCCTTAAGATGAACAGGTGATTGGCACTTCCCAACCCCACCTCTTCCAGTAGGCATCCCCTGAGAGGCTGCACCCAGAGGAGATGGAGCAGGGAAGCCAGGGCACTTGCCTCTGATTGGTTCTTGCCAGAGGAGGTGTGGCTGAGAAACAACACCTGTTTGTTCAAAGGATGAATCAACACAAACCATCAAACTGGCAGTTCATGCCCATTAAAACCTTTTAAAAACCCAGCCATGACAATTGTTTCATATTTGTGAAAAAAATGATTAACTGATGAGAAAGAGACTTAGCTTCTAGGATTTTGCTTTTCTTGATATCATTTTGTGAATAGGAGTGAGCAGATCAGAGCATCCTGTAGTCCATCTTGAGTTGACTGTTGTCATCTGTGCTGCCGACTTTCAGGCTTCCCTTTGCTGTTTAAAGCTTGGCATCTAGAGAAGGGCATGAAATAGAAAAAGAGTGTTTTGTTTTGTTTCTTAAGTAGTTTTGTTTCATTTTGTTACTAACGAATTTTTAAAGTAGTTTTGTAATGAAACAAAATGAAATGAAACACTAAGCTCTCCTGGGTCCAAGAGGCAGCAAAATTGCTAGGGAGTGGCTTTGGACTCTTTCCTGCAAGCCCCCAAAATCTGGAAAGGTTTGGGGGTTGTGGTACTGAGTTAATAAGTTCCAAAAGGGGTACCCCTAGGATAAAGCTTTCTAATTGAATCCACAAACCATAATAGCCCCCCACGGGCAAGCGATTAGCCCCGCGGCTTGGCATCCAAATCCGAAATCAATTAGAAAGATTTTTTTTCCTAGGGGGAACCCCCTTTGGAGCTTAGTAACTCAGCTTCCTGACCTCCAAACCTTTCCTAATTTGGGGGGCATACAGGAAAGAGCTTGAGAAAGCTCCTCAGCAGTTTTGGTGCTGCTGCCAAAATCAATATATTGGCTGCAACTGCTATTTTTGAGTACATAAATAGGTACTCCAAAATAGTGAATGCAGGCACCAAAACCAGAGCAGCATTTATTTCCTAATAAGGACCTACTGGATTGGAGTTGTGATCATTCTTGCTGTTTACCTCTGTATTTGATTCTCACCTGTAACTGTCATCCAGTTTAACCTCTGGTTTAAAAACACTGTCCAGTAGCACTCTCTGATTTCTTTTCAGATAAAGTACTCATCCAAACAGAGAGAGAGAGTCAGTCTTGCTTTAAGTTGCCTAGAAATTCTAATGCATGTTATCTGAAACATCTAACAAAAGAAATAGGAGTGATTTTTAAAAGGTGGATCCCTCTTAGCACTGTTTGTTTTGCTAAAGAATTGTTAATGAGAAATGATATAGCTGCTGTATCTGTTTTTATATAAAAAATACCAATCGTGCATGTCTTAACAATTGTATTCTTCATACAACAAAAGACCTTGCAACCAATAAATATCAGAACAGATTTGTTACATCTGCATTATTGGCAACTAAAAAAACAAATCACTCTAGTCTCTGAGCCTGAGCAATTGCCAGCCAGTAATAAATGGATGTCAAGGTAAGGATTTACTACCTTTGGGAGAAAGTTAGCACGCATGCGCACGCGCACACACACACACACACACACACACACACACACACACACACACACACACACACACACACACACTTGGCAGTGTTAGAGGAATAAGAACTGTGTGCAAGGTTTCTCCCAAAACACAGTCTAGCAAATAATTCTATCCTCTTCTCCCCCTACCCCTCCCACACATTTCCTTTAAAGCAGATTGTATGCCTTGGAGAGAAGGAATGACAGAAGCACTCTATTCACCCTTTCCACAGAAATCCAATATTGGGTTCAGGAACTGATGGACGGAATATTCTTTTCCACTCTGAAAAATATGTATTCCACCCAGATTTTCTATGTTGGAAGTTCTGTTTCCCCCATTCCCACCCAGTAAGTCATGGTTTTAGTTCAGCTTGAAATCTCACGGCAGCTGGAACTACAAATAAATTTAGGCCTTCCTGGAATTTAAGGGCATCCCAGGAAGGAGACAGGTAGTATAAAACACTTCAGATGGAGTGAAATTTGATTGTTCATCTTCACGTCTTTAAACTAGTTTTAAATTGATCAGATAACGATCCTTGCTATTAGAGATGGGCACGACTTAGCGGTATTCCCGTTTCCGTTTCCGTTACTCGTATCCGTTACTCTACGGAAACGGTAACGGGAATTACTCTGCCAGAATTCGAGCTCGAACCGACGAACGAACAATTTGGTCTGATTTGTCGTGCTCGTAACTTGCATCACGGCGATCGCGCAATGCCAAGCGGCACAGAAAAAAAGTTTTTAAAAGTTAAAAAAAAAATCGATTCCCGGCCCTAAAAGTAGGCGAAACCTGTCTGAGGGCACCTACCAGGCCAGAAGGGTGTTTTATTTGGGGGGGTTCCCCCGCCCCCCCTCTCCTTGGCTATTGCTACTGCTGCGCTGCTGGTACCAGGCTGGGAGGGCGCATCCATTTGCCATGCAGTGCGGGGGATCCAAAATGGCGACCGCAATATTTTTTTTTTTTTGAAATCGTTGCCCAAAACCCCACCAAAGCACCACAGAAACATGCGAAAATTAGCTATTTTAAATGCTTGAATTTTTACAGTAGCAGCAGTGGGTTTTTCTTGCAAAAAAAAGTCTCCGTTGATTTTATTTTATTTTATTTTATTTTATTTTTTTACACCTGCACATTCGCAATGATGGGCTCGCCCAAGGGAGTGGACCATGCAAAGTTTTGGAGTCATTCCACCAATCGCATGGCCAGGTTTTGCTGACTGTACCAGGCTGGGAGGGCGCATCCATTTGCCATGCAGTGCGGGGGATCCAAAATGGCGACCGCAATATTTTTTTTTTAAATCGTTGCCCAAAACCCCACCAAAGCACCACAGAAACATGCGAAAATTAGCTATTTTAAATGCTTGAATTTTTTTTTTTAAATACGTTTTTATTAAAGAATTTTAGTATACAAAAAAAGTCAAGTTCAAAACATTAGTAATACAAAATCATTCTACTGAAATTTGGCTTCCCTCTGTTCATCCCGTGGTTTTAGCGTTATTCATCTCCTAGCCTTCCTTTCAGACAAACCCCTTTATATGTTTATAAAAAAGATTTGAAAAATAAGTAGTAATCCTTCGAGCTCTATCCTAATCCGGTAAGAGTCTTTAATTCCTTGCAATAAATCTCCATGTAGTTCTTAAATTTTTGCCAATCTTTTTGGAACTTCTGGTTGTCCTGATCCCTCAGTCTGCACGTCAGTCTGGCCATCTCTGCAAAGTCCAATATTTTCGCCCTCCATTCATCCAAAGATGGTATATACGTTGTCTTCCAATTCTGTGCCAGGAGCATTCTTGCCGCTGCTGTTGCATATAGAAATAGAGTCCTATCTGCTCCTTTAATTTCATTATCCACCAACCCTAACAGAAAAAATTCAGGTCGTTTTGGGAATGTACACTTTAACAACTTTTTGAGTTCATCATATATCAATGCCCAATACTCTTTCACTTTCTCACACGTCCACCACATATGATAAAAATCACCTTGTTTCTCTTTACATTTCCAGCAGTGGTCATCTTTCATCCTATACATCTTTGCTAACTTCGTTGGAGTAATATACCACCTATACATCATTTTCAACAGGTTTTCTTTTATCAAAGTACATGCGGTAAACTCATATTCTTTTTCCACAATCTTTCCCACACATCTAACCCAATATTATGACCCAGATCCATAGCCCATTTTACCATACATTCTTTAACTTGTTCATCTTTTAAATTCAACTCCAACAAAAAATTATATAATCTGGTCAACAATTTCTTTTTTGGGCCCATAATTATGGTCTGGAACTTAGATTCCTTCTCTCCAAACCCAGACATCTTTCTATCTTTCTGAAAAATGTCATTTAGTTGATGGTACTGAAACCAACCTGTTACCTTCTCTTTCAACATATCATAAGACTTCAGTCTAGGACCTTTTTCTGAAAAGAATAACACATCACCATAGGTGATCCCCACCCCTTCTTTATCTTTCCTCTTGATCACCAATGCCTCAATCGGGGATAACCATCTCGGTGTATGTCTCTCTAAAAGAGGTTTCAACCGTTCCCAGACCTGAAGTAATGACTTTCTAATTACATGATTCATAAAGCTTTTGTGTACTTTCACTTTGTCATACAAAGATAAGCGTGCCAACCAAATCTGTTATCATGACCTTCTAGATCCAATAGATCCTCATCAGCTAAAGTAATCCAATCTTTTATCCAACCTAGGCAGGCCACTTCGTAATACAATCTCAGGTCTGGCATGGCAAATCCTCCCCTTTCCTTGGCATCTGTTAGTAATTTAAATCTTATTCTGGGTCTTTTACCTTGCCAGACGAATTTGGACAATGTCTTCTGCCATTCCTTAAAGTGGCCTATTCCTCTAAGTATTGGGATCATTTGGAATAGAAATAACAACCTTGGTAGCACGTTCATCTTTATCACCGAAATTCTTCCCATCAACGACAAATTCAATCTATTCCATGTTTCCAGATCTCTCTTAATCAAGTTCCATACCGTATTATAGTTATCCTCAAAGAGATTTAAATTCGTGAGAGATAAGTTGATTCCCAGATATTTAACTTTTTTCACCACTGAGAGGGCGGACAATTTTTCAAATTCTTCGCAATCTTTCTTTGTTACATTTTTCAATAAAACCTTCGTTTTATTCTTATTTAGTTTAAAACCGGCTAGATTACCAAATTCCTCAATTATTTTCATCATCTCAGTAATACTTTCTTTTGGATTCTCTAACGTCAGAACTAAATCATCGGCAAACGCTTTTAATTTATATTCCTTATCCCCCACACATATACCTTTAATTGTCCCCATGTCCCTCAGTTTGACTAGCAATACTTCCAATACAGTAATAAATAACAATGGAGACAATGGACACCCTTGTCTCGTACCTTGCCCAATCGGAAAACTTTCTGTTATCACATTATTAATCAATAAACTTGCTTTCTGTTCCTTATATATTGCATTAACACCGTTCCAAAACTTTATTCCCACTCCCATATATTCCAAATTCTTCTTCATAAATTGCCAAGAGACATTATCAAAGGCTTTTTCAGCATCAATAAATATCAAGGCAGCTTGTTTCTCTTTCCTGACTTCTAGATACTCTATTATATCAATTATATTTCTCATGTTATCTTTCATCTGTCTGCCAGGAAGAAACCCCGCTTGATCTTTGTGTAATATCTCATTTAAAACCCTTTTTAATCTATTAGCCAAAACATCGGCAAATAATTTATAGTCTCCATTCAAAAGGGAAATGGGCCTATAATTTTTAACATCTGTTGTATCTGCGTTCTCCTTTGGAATCAGTGTTATATACGCCTCCTTCCAGGTGTTGGGTATGACTCCTTTTTCTAGAACTTCATTCATAACCTCCACCATTATTGGTAACATTTCTTCTGACAATTTTTTATAATATTTTGCAGTCAGACCGTCTGGGCCCGGTGATTTTCCAGTTTTCGCCCTCTCTATTGCACTTTGTACTTCATGTGGGGTAATTTTCTCACTCAGTATTGACACTTGGTTTGTTGAGATTTTTTTCAATCCATTCTTTTTCAAATATCTATCAATCTGTTCCGGATTCTCTTTTTTCTTCGTGTATAAATTTCTATAGAAATTCCGAAACACCTTTACAATTTCTCTTGGATCTTCCACTAATTTTTGGTCTACTACTAATTTGTTCACAACCTTTTGTTTTTGCTTCCATTTCAGCTGCCAAGCCAATAACTTCCCTACTTTATTTGCCGATTCAAAATTTCTTTGTCTCATCATCTTTACCTTCCACTCAATTTCTTGGTTAATAATCATCGACAACTGAGTTTGAAGCATCTTTAATTTTTGAATCCATTTCTGTTCCTTTGGCTTCTCCACCAATTTCTTCTCTATCTCTACCAATTCTTTTAAAATCTCATTTTGCTTCTTTTCTTTCTGTTTCTTCTGATACGCATTTCTTTGAATAAAGAGGCCTCGCATAACAGCCTTACTAGCATCCCATACCACATTTATTGGTGTTTCTCTTCTCCAGTTATTTTTCAAATAGTCTCTGAAGGTTTTTTTTCGCTATCTGCAATGTCTCAGTCTCATCCAGTAAACTTTCATTCAACCTCCAACGGTGTAATCCTTGCATTTTTGTTTTAATTTCCATCACCATTGCATTATGATCTGAGATCGTTTTAGGTAAAATTTCCACTTTTGTCACTCTATATGAGATATCATTAGGAACAAATATATAATCAATTCTCCCCCAACTCTGGTTCGGTTCAGAAAAAAAGGTAAACTGTTTTTCCATTGGATGTCTCAGTCTCCAAATATCGGTCCATCCAAAATTTTCAACTAAGTCATAAAAAGATTTTGGTAATTTCCCTTCTGAACCTTTTTTTTTCTGAGACCTATCCAAATCTGGCATCATTACACCATTACAGTCACCCATCAGAAAGAGTTTTTCATCCATATAATCTAACAATTTTTGTTCTACCTCTCTGTAAAATTCAGATTTCCTTTCATTTGGCGCATAAATGCCTACAATAAAAAAATTTTCAGATTGCCAAGTGATTTGTACCATCAGAAATCTTCCCTCTTCATCTTTCATAATCAACTTAGGTTCCAATTTATGTTTTGCATATATCACCACTCCTCTTTTCTTCAATTTATCAGACGATGCAAATTCTTGTCCCAAAATTTTGTTTTTTAGAATCTTCATATGTTTCATTGCAACATGAGTTTCTTGTAGACAAATCAAGTCCAGATTTTCTTTCTTCAATAAGTGCGTAATCCTGTTTCTCTTGGCCTTTTCATTCAGACCATTAACATTCCAAGTCAGTACTCTCAGCGCCATTGTAAATTTGAAATTAAATATATTTTTATCAATCTCTATTCAAATATTGGCCATAGCTAAATCCGCTTTATCTTCTTCCTCCTCAGAGAGTTCTAACTCCTCCTCTTCTACCTCTTCTTCTTCTTCAGGTGATTTATCACCCTCTTTCGATGGTTTCCTGTACCCAAGCTCTTCTCCATATTTTCTCAGAAATTTACCTATTTCCGACTCAGATATTATTTTAAATCTTTTCATCTTGTAAGTAAAGGATAGGCCTTCTGGGAACTCCCAGCGAAATCTCAAACCATTTCTTCTCAGCGTTTCTGCCAGCGATTTATAACTTCCTCTTCTTCTCAAAAAATGGAGAGGAATCTCCTTATATATCAGAATCTGTTGTCCATCAATCACAAACCGGTTATCATAGCTATGTTTCAAGATTCTGTCTCGCACGGCCATAGATGTCAATGATACAATAACATCGCCTGGTGTCTTCTTCACTCTCAATTTCTTTGATCTAACTGCAATTCTGAACACTTGAGAGATTGCATCAGCTACTTCCTGTTCTTGCCATCCAAGCCACTTCGCCAGTTCTGTTATTACTTTGGCCTTGATATCTTCTCCTTCCTCCCATGGAATCAAGCGGAAACGAAGGTTCTGTTGCCTTTGTCTCATTTCAAGAAAAGCAAGCTCTTCAACCATTCTCCTTTGCGTATTTTCTACTTCTGACACTCCTGTTCTATTCTTCTCTGTTTCTTCTCTGCATTGTTTTACCTCTGTCTGCACTTTCTTCACTTTGGCTTCTATATTCTTTGTTTTCACCGTTAAGTCTTTCACTTGGGCTGAGAGCTCCCCTACTGCCTCTTTAATTTGTTTCTGCATGTCTTCCTTTAGTTCTGACAACTTCTGATCCATACTTTGTTCACTTTTTTCAAATTCTTTCCTTATATGTATCATTAATCCTTCCCATTCTTTACCCTCTTCTTGTCTAGAATCTCTCCTCTGTGTTACAGGTGTCATCATCTTTTTTTTTTCTGCCATCACAATTTTATTAACTTCTGTTCCAACAGGACACAATTTAACCACGTATTAAAATTAATTCATTCAATAAACCACAATAACCTTCAACCAATCGAGTTAATCTCTTAATACTCCCTTAATTGATGTTGATTAATATTCACACAATTACCATCAGTGATGTTAAATTTACTTATTCTAACTTCATTTTGACCTCTCTAACTTTAAATTATCCATATATCAAATTTATAACAAGATTATAAAATTATAACAGAAATTTTCTATATAGTCAAACACTTTCCCATTCAATATAGCATTCAAATTGAATTTTATATGCAATAATTTTCCAAATCCACCAGATGGCGCTCTAACATAAGAAATGAATTTTCTAACCAGTGTCCAGTACAATAATTTTTAAAATCCACCAGATGGCGCTCCAACCTCAAGAATGGGATTCTCAATCCAATTCTCAACACGAACCTTATCTTGTTGTTATGTCTCTCTTATGTCCTTGAGACGGAAGGGAGCCTCAAAGGAAGACACGCAGCAACTTAAATTCGTTTTCACTGCAATCGAATAGACAAAATGAGACCCACCAAAAGAAAAACCTTTGAAAATTAAGAGTAGGGAGAAAAATTGGAACAATTCTTCAGCTTCTTCACAGCTTAATCCAAATATTTACTTTTCTGTAACAAAGAGTTGTTTAACAAAGTTTTTGCCCATCCAAAAGATATATAAATCTTCAACCTCTTCAAAAGGTCTACTCCAATTAGGGAAAAGTAAATAGCAATAACTCCAATTTGCAATAACTCCTAAGCTGTTCCCAAAAAACAACTCCAAAGCGTTCCTCTCAAAGGGGGGGCTGGCTTTCCAGCCGGCTCTGATGAAATCCTTTGAAATGTAAAATCACACCACCTTGTCCGCCACTCAAATCCCTCTAAATATCCAGTCCTCCACCAAAAAAAAAGGGGAGGGGGAATTCGTTAATCAAAAATCTTTGGAAGTATAGAGTCAAGTAAGGGGGAGAATAACTTCAAACACCAGAGTTCTTTTTTTTTTAAAAAAATATCCCCCTTCCACCCCCACGCGCTCCTCTATTCACTATTCACTCCGTCTCTTCACAAAAAAAAAATGGGGGGTGACTTCAAAACGCCAGTCTGAACTACAGACTTCACGATCAGGCTTCTCCAGGTCCCAATATTGTTCCACTTCAATTTAAGTATTAAATTAAACTCACTTTGCAAATGAAGGGGTATCTCTTCCGCCCCCACCGCTTAGTTTCGATTTGCATTCACGAAGGAAAGTTACGGCTGCTCTCCACCACGCTCCGAACAGATCCCGAAACTAACAAGCAGACTCACGTTTCTTTCGGGTGTGATCTTTATCTTCTAATTAGCCGTTTAACAGCCTGTTGATTCTCCCTCCGATCGAAACGATTTGTAAAGTCCTTGGAGGCTAATGGCTCTTCTGCCAAGACTCTGAGACTTCGCAGACACAGGAGTAGCGATTGTAAAGTGCCGCAACTCGATCCCTTCCCCCCAATCCCTCCAGATCGGGGTGAAAGGAGAGTCGCAAAAGGCAACAGCTGATACCCAATCCCTCAGGGCCCCCCCCTGAGGTTAATGGAGGCCGCGTAGTCTTCGCGAACCTCTTTAAACCTCCTGTGCGCTCTGGGGATTCCACGGAGGAGCTCCCCTAGCGTCTTGTTCAGTCGGCCATTAAACCGGAAGCCTCCTAAATGCTTGAATTTTTACAGTAGCAGCAGTGGGTTTTTCTTGCAAAAAAAGTCTCCCTTTATTTTATTTTATTTTATTTTATTTTATTTTATTTTATTTTATTTTATTTTATTTTATTTTATTACACCTGCACATTTGCAATGATGGGCTCGCCCATGGGAGTAGACCATGCAAATTTTCCACCAATCGCATGGCCACTTGGCCAGGTTGACCACAGAGACTTCTGGGATGTGCCAATCGGGCATAAACAGCCCACTAATCGTAGCCCAAACCCGAACCCTAAGCCTAACCCATACGCCAGTACACTGTCCTTCTAAGTGGGTCAGAGAGGCACCCAGAGGTGCACCCCAATACTCACCCTAACCTCACCCGTAACTAGCCTAACCCTAGCCCTTGCGCTAACCCGTCTTAACCCTAAGCCAGATCTACTTGCATTGCACTACATGCAAGTACATGAGACACAGCGGGTGCAAAGAGTCTGCCAGTCCGTCACTTGTGGCTCTGGCTGACTCCTGCAGCTCCCTCCAGGAGCCCACTACCCCCCCCAAACCAGTACTAACGACAACGAAAGAACAAAAAACGAACGACTAATTTTTGCGAAAATTTTGCGAAAAACGGAAACGAGCCGAAACGGACCGCCTCCGACACACGACAACTCGAAAACGTCATTTTCCCTAGTCGTGCCCATCTCTACTTGCTTCCACATATTACTTGCTTACATTGTCTGTGAAATTTCTCAGTCATCCAGGTGAGGTTATCTGGAAGATAAGTCATGGCAACTGGACTTCTTTTCTTGAGAGATTGAAACATTTCGCTATTCATCCATGCAGCTTCATCAGACTGACAAAGCTGTTTGGATGAGTAGCAAAACGTTTCAGTCTCTCAAGAAAAGAAGTCCAGTTGCCATGACTCAACTTTCAGGTACCCATTTATATTATTTACTCTTATGGGCTGGAAAACTGAGTTATACTGAAGAGCTTGAAACGTAGACAGACATATATGGACACACCCAACTTGGAATTTTTAAAGATGTGATTCAGGAATGTCTAGATCAATAGCACAAAACCATATCCTGAAATGGTATTTATGTCCAATGTTGTGGCCCCAAAACCGTAGGTTATAAGGGTGTTCACCATGCCGCATCTTTAAAAGACCATCATTGCTTCATAAATAGGATGCCTTACTGATATGTGGAATCAAAACCATTCTTCAAGATGACTCAGGTTCTCAATGGAAAGGTGGTTCTCTGTGTTAGGATATGGTGGCAGAAAATTGGCATTTTTTCAAGCACATAGACATGAATACATATAAGATTGCCACTTTTACACAGGGACTCACCTTCTGTGCTTTTACAAGAATCTGCCTTCTGTGGTAGCACAAGATCTTGAGTTTTTGTCCCTGAAATCTAAGGGAAGGGGAAGTTGCTGATCTGGCAACCCTGCTGACAAGACATGTTCAGCGTAAATCTGACATATCAAAATGGCCGCTCAGACAGCTGGGGATTAAGATGAGGAACATCCTTTGCAGCCTATTCAAAACCTCTTATTTCAGTATTAGGGGAAGAAACATATTCAACCAGGAACACCATTTTGTGAGTAGGGCATATGGGACTAGACAGCATTTAGTGGAATCTCTTGGCTTTCTGTGCATAGAAGAACTATTCAGAAGCAAACAAGCCATTTCAATCCTGCTGCTAAGACAGTGTCTGAACCTTAAATCTGAAGTGTAAAATAAGGGTGCCATCATGAACCCACAGTAGTCTACTGTAAGGAACCATCAGATTGATATATTATGCCTTTTTGGTGATACAAATTTTTAAGTGGACAATCTCAAATATAATTAACTTTTTGGAACAGACACTGTATATATGGATGTCAACAGATGATAAGACTGTATGTGAGCTGCATATGTGTGTGTGTGTGTTTTGTATGTACTGTATATAGGCTGAAAGACATAGCTAGTCTGTTATCTGGAACGTAAAAGAATAGTTTAACTTTCCCCATCACACTGCTCTCCAGATTGTTATGCTACAGTTCCCATCATCCTCTGCCAGCAACTGGCAGTCCAGCAAATCTGGATGGTGTCAAGCTGGGAAAGGCTGCTCAAACTCTGTAGCAAATCTGGCCATAGAAACCACATTGTGATTTAATTTATAAGACATGTGATCCTTTCAAGGGCAATGCCAGTGGATATTGTTTACATTTCTAATTGTAATTGACAAGATACAATGTCTTCACCTTTTCAGTATTATTAGAGGTAAATATGTCCTAAGCACATCCGATCTCGCTTGATTTCGGAAGCTAAGCAGAGTCAGCCCTGGTTAGTACTTGGATAGGAAACCACCAGGGAATACCAGGGGCTGTAGGCGCCTGGAGTAGGAACTGGCAAGCCACTCCAGTATTCCTGCCAAGAAAACTCCATGGATATGGAGTCATGAAGAGTCAGTCATGACTGTAATGACACAACACACACACACATTGGAATGTCTCAAGGAAATTATGTCAAAAGCTTGAGGCTCTTGGTTTTCCACTCAATTAGACTGGTATCTAGTCAATGTGAAATCAACATTAGAAAAAAGAGGAAGTCTCTCTCTCTCTCTCTCTCTCTCTCTCTCTCTCTCTCTCTCTCTCTCTCTCTCTCTCTCTCTCTCTCTCTCTCTCTCTCTCTCTCTCTCTCTCTCTCTCTCTCTCTCTCTCTGTGTGTGTATACATAAACCAAGTCTTCTTTTATTAGGAATATAACTCTAGAAGGTAACCAATTTGTAAGTAGTGTGTTATTAAAGTTCTACATTGAATATTAACAATTCCAAAGAGAGAACAGAAAGGATGTGTGTGTAATTATCATTTTAAAAGCTGTCAATAAGAATTAAAACTATATCTACTAGGATATATCATCCACCCTGGGTTTAGAACAGGGAAAATAGAGTTACTATATTTGGTAGGAGAATTGAAAGAAGTGGGGGTGGAAAGTTAGTCCATGAACATAAATATATGAACTTGATAATTACTTGGGACCCAATTAATATCAGAATGGTTGCCATTATTCTCAGAGGACAACCATTTCATCTAGTGTGCAGGTGTACTTTGCAACAGCAGATCACTGTGATGAAAGACTGCAAGAATTTCAATGACACCTTGAGGGATCTTATGAATAAAATATCAAAAAATGGACATCTCCTTTGTATATGGAGATTGTAATGCAAAAAAAAAATTGAAACAGGTTTGTAATGTATCCAAGATAAGATGTGCACTATGTGTCTCCCAGATAGACAGACAGACACTATCAAGTCAAAGTTTTTAAATAATGAGATCCCATCCACCCCGCCTGAAACTCAGGTTCTATCAGAAGTCTACAAGAAAGACTACTCAGTTGGAATAATCATGCATACAAAAAGCTGATAATTCTGCAGTTACCAGTTCAGAAAACCATATGCAAATCCATTCACCTGAAAAGTCAGCAAATCTGTATCTGACTTACTGTTGGGTTACTATTACCTTACGAGTTACACAACCCTACCCATCCTCATTTGCTGTGCTTCTCTTGTTCATTTGGATAAACCTAAGGTAACTATGGAAGGACAACAGCAGATGGAGACAGGAACTACAGACTGTATGACATCTGTAAAGACTATTATAACAAAATTTCATATCATGCCATGCAAGTTTTTTTTTCTGATGCAAAGTTCAGCAAACACAATGCTTCCAAAATTCAGCAAAAAGGACTATACCAAAAGTTTCAATGAGCTCCTAGGCCAGTGTACCCACCCCATTTCACCACACCATGCCATTAATAGGTCTGTAAAAATACTGTTGATCTATGATTCCACCTACCCTCCTCTAGTCTGGGGACAGGCGGATCAGCTTGACATTTATTGCCATCCATGGGGGGGAGGACACTTAAGACTGATACACAGGGTGACTGGATTTTTGTTATGACTTCATCACTACATTAGATATTTGCATACATAGGGTTAAGGGTTTTGACCCACATGAATGCTCACAGTTGCAAATTAGTAAAGACATAACCAGCTGGTCTTTCAGAGAGAGGTTCTGTCATTAGTAGGTTCCTCCATGGTTCAAAAGCCCTGTCCCTCACAGTGGCCAACCAACACGAGCTGGCAAGGCCTCCAGTGGGTCAGCAGATCACAGTGGGTAGACATATTCATCGCAGGAAGACAGCAGCCCTGAAAATATTCTAACCCCAAACCACTGAGGGCCTTATCCACAAAGACACATGGAGCATCAAAACACTGACATGTTGTGCTAAAAAGAAAAAGTTGTGTGTGGCATGTAAACAATTGGCTAGAAGCAGAAATCCAACATAAGTAAGATTATTGTTCTTATGATTCTGCAATGAGTGACAAGTTCAGAGACAGCACTGAAAGATTCCATTTCCTGTGGGTAAGACCACTGGAGACTTGTGGCATCTTTGTAATATTTGTTTTAGTTAAACAAATTGATTTCAGCAAAGCCCACTGGAGGTAAACGGACTTCTAAAAATGTTCAGCAAAACTGCTGATCTTGCATCAGACTGTACCAAACCAGTGTTGTAGCCTATTAAGCCAGCACACTGTGTGTTTACTCGGTGACATGTGTTAATTAGTTTACCCAGTGTCAGGATGTTTGTGTTGCCTTCACTACTGTTTTATGAAAGGGCACTGTTTGTCTTCTACATTTCAGCTTCACCATAATTGTTCCAGTCTCTGTTTCTGCATTTAATTGTCCTGTGATCTCACAGAGGTGCTTAGCACCTCCCACTATTGCACAGGCAAGTACCTGTCTATGTGTGTGTGCAGACTCCAAGTAATATCTTGGTGAATTGGAGTCTACTTTATGAAAGCTTATACCATTAAAATTGTTAGCCTTAAAGGTGCACAAGACTGTTAGGTTGCTCAGGATCCACACTATTTGTCCACAAATAGGATCTATGCTATCTTTCTTTCATTAGAACTGCAGAGCAATTCCAAGTAAACATCCCAGGTCAGATGCTTGAACATGTCTGCTTGTGCAAGTCCATGTGTGGGCATGTGTATGCACTTTAGCTAAATCCACATGAATGGACTGAGTCACAATGATCAAGACACCCCAAGACTGAAGCCCAGCAGCCAAAGGAACCAGCTCAGTTCCAACTGTCATGGGCACCCATTCTCAATAGCCAAATCGTCACATCGACAAGAGACCTGTTCACTCACTGCCTCCCCAGTTGTTATCACACACTGAGAGAAATGGGATGACCTCTTTCCCTCTCTGTTGTTGCTTTCTCCACTTGGAGAGGGACAGTGTCTAAAGAGGAGAAACTCCTGCACATGCACAGTCTCTACATATGAGCATGATGTCCACAATTCTTGCTTGTTCGTGGAGCTGACGTGCACACAGAATTGTTTTTTTTTTTGTCTTCAGGCATGTTGTTCTCTGTGTAGAGCCCGATGGACAATAGAAAGGAGAGGAACTCATTGCTCCTTTCTAAGGGCGCTTTTACATGACCCCTAAGATCCGCTGTCAACTTAAATTTGGACCAGAGGTCTTGGAGGTTTGTCACTCTTCCTGTGTTCCCACCCCTCGGCACCCCCTGGCTCCTGTCTGTGTGAGGGGAGGGAGAAAAAAGGGAGTAAAAAATGCAGGCTCACCTCCGCTCTGGCGTCGGGAACTGCCCCGGGAAGCATTCCAATCTCTTCCAGTCTCTTAAAGGGGCGGGGGGCAAAAAACAAACAAAAAACAAACAAACAGAAGGCGAGGAGAGCCCGGCACTCACTGCTTTACATCTGCATCAGAATTTTTTTACCTTCGGAGACCAGGTACTTGGAAAATGTGCTGGGACTCGCTTAGGTGGGCGTGGTCGTACTTATTTTTTTTTTAAATCCAAAGCTTGTGGGAAAACATTTTTAGCCTCTGGATCTGGGAGCCCTTTGCCTTGGATTTTAGGGGTCATGTAAAAGTGCCCTAAGTATATTGATAACAACCAAGTTACAATTGAAGCCGGCTGGATAGCTCAGTGGTTTAGGTATCTGGCTTTGGAGTCAGAGGTTGGGAGTTCGATTCACCACTGCACCTCCTGGGAGAAGAGCCAGCCTGTGTAGCTATAGACAAGCTGTAGAATCTCAGGGCACCCCCAAGAAGAAGGGAATGGTAAAACACTTCTGAGTACTCTCCATGTGAAAAACCCTGAAAAGGATTTCCATAAGAATTGACTTGATGGCACATGGTTATTAAGTTGCAATGGAAGAGAGCTCAGATCAGATGGTGTTCCAAGCTTTATAATAGAGATGGGCACGACTTAGCGGTATTCCCGTTTCCGTTTCCGTTACTCGGTTCCGTTACTCTACGGAAACGGTAACGGGAATTACTCCGCCAGACTTTGAGCTCGAACCGACGAATGAACAATTTTGGTCTGATTTGTCGTGCTCGTTCCTTGCATCGCGCGATTGCGCGATGCCACGCGGCACAGAAAAAAAGATTTTAAAAGTTAAAAAAACCCGGTTCCCGGCCAAAAAGCAGGCGGAAAAATGCCTGCCGTGCCTCAGGGCACCTACCAGAGGGGTTGTTTCTGGAGGTCCCCGGCCTCCCCCCTCATCCCCCGTCCTGGGCTGCTCTGGTGGGACTCGCCGCAGGCTCGCAGCCAGCAAAAAGCCCAGTCTCGCCGCCGCCCGCCCGCAATTAAAGCGCAAGCAAGCGGCACGGACGGCACAGGGAAAAAAAACTTTTAAACTCTCCCCCCACCCATTCCCGGGCCAAAAAAGCAGGCGGAAAAATGCCTGCTTGACTAAGGGCGCAGGGCACCTACCGGAGGGGTGGTTTCTGGAGGGGGGGTCCCGCCTCCCCCCCATCCTGGGCAGCCGGACTCGAGTTGCCATTTCGCCATGCCATGCGGTGCGGGCGGGGGATCCAAAATGGGGCGGCAAACGCAATATTGTTTTTGAAATCGTGGTCCAAAAACACACAAGCACAACAGAAACACGCGAAAATTTATAAACTGCCAGATTTTTCACAGTAGCAGTGGGTTTTTTCTTGCAACAAAATGTCTCTCCTCTCCTCCTCTGTCCTCCATTGATTTGATTTTATTTTATTTTTTTTACACCTGCGCAATGATGGGCTGGCCGAGTGGCCAGCCATGTGGGAGTGGACAACCATGCAAATTTTAGGAGCCATAGCACCAGTCGCATGGCCACTTGGCCATGGAGACTTCTGGGATGTGCCAAAAAGCCCTCTAAAACCTGCCCTAGCCCTAACCCTAACCCTTGACTCCGTACCCATACGTCACAGACTGTCTTCTTAGTGGGTCAGAGAGGCACCCAGAGGTGCAACCCACTAGCCCACCGTAACCTTACCCGTCACTAGCCTAACCCTAGCCCTTGCACTAAGCCACCTTAAAGCCAGATCTACTTGCTTGCATTGCACTACACGCAGCAAGTACAATTCCCTTCTGTGTGAGACATGGTGGTGCGAGAGCCTTGTGCAGGGCGGGCATGACGCTATCACTCTCACTGGTCTCACTGTCTGCACATTCTGTTATGCAATATCCATATGGCTATTGCATAGCATTTTGCAGCAGCAGCAGGTGAGGAGGGGAGACCCCCATGTAGAGGGGTCTCTTGGAGCCTGCTTCCCCTTCCTAGTGGGTGAGGAATGGATAGGAGGCACCCACGGGTGCCTCCAGGAGCCCACTTTCCCTTTATAGCGGGCCAGAGGAGGCACCCACCCCAGAGAGGTGCCTCCAGGAGCCCGCTCCCCCCCCAAAACTAACAACAACGAAAAAACGAAAAAACGAACCGACTAATTTTGCGAATTTTTGCGAAAACCGGAAACGAGCCGAAACGGGACCGGCCCGACTAACGACAACTCGAAAAAAAAAATTTTTTCAAGTCGTGCCCATCTCTACTTTATAACTTTTTTGAACAAAGAATGAACGTTCTGTTCACTGCCATAGGCACACTCAGGGCAGGACATATGAGCAATATATGAATGCTTCATCTGGGTCTCATGCTCCTTCTAGAACACATTGATATATCCTTGTTTTACCCATGGCCAAAATAATGGAAGAGGTAGATATAGGAAATACCCCAATGTCTTCTTTTATGTGATTCCCAACAATGTTCTGACTTCAACATGGAGCCAAGTCGAAAATAACATATTTCATCTCTTTTAAAAATGTGCTTGTGTCCACTTGATAAAAATTATACTGATGCAAAGCATCCATTTTCAGATTCTGTGGTTTAAACTAACACATACTCTGCCATTTGGTTGTTTGTACCTTAGCCGAAATGGAGGAAGAACCATTCTGGCTGAAGCCCTTTTGTACCTTCAGCTTATGCCCAGAGGAAATAACTGGGTGGGGTTTATTATGCCATCACTGGAACATACACAACTATACATTGTGGTTTATTTATTTATTTATTTATTTATTTATTTATTTATTTATTTATTTATTTATTTATGCAGTAGATTTCCTTGCATGGTACTGTCAGAAGAACGGTCAGAATCTAAAAGGAATTGAAGTTGGTACCCAAACCTTGGGACCACAAGCAAAATCAGGAGCTTTCTATAAGTGCTGCCAGGAGTCTCTGACGTTCTGTCAAGAAGGCTGTGGCACGAACCCAGGGTGAAAGCTGGGGAAAGCATAGCTGTGCAATAGACAGCTCTACCACTGATTGGAGATGAAGAAAGATGGAAATAATTTGCCTGTTGTCATTATTGCTTATGGCTATTAATTTTCTTCGCATGGATAACTTCACCAGTCTCTCTCTCTCTCTCTCTCTCTCTCTCTCTCTCTCTCTCTCTCTCTCTCTCTCTCTCTCTCTCTCTCTCTCTCTGTGTGTGTGTGTGTGTGTGTGTGTGTGTGTGTGTGTGTGTGTGTGTGTGTGTGTGTGTGCCACTTAGCGGTGGCTGCTTACAAGCCCAGGTACTTAGTAAGGTAGCTTGCCTCCCTCTCACTTATTCCTCTAGTGGGAAGACTCCTTAAGACATTATGCAGCCGAGGAACACACTACTGGGACTTGCAACATTTCAAATGTATATGTTTGCTTGCTAATCTGCATCTAGTCAGTTTATGTTATGTAAGCTGTTTAGGTTCAAGGGTGTTTCTCTCGCCCAGCTTACTGGGGACTGCATTTTCTCCAGGGTGCAAGGCAAGCTCTACATCAAAGCCTGATTGAGCAGAAAATATGTGCTAATGTTCACAGCAGTACTCTATTACGGTATAAGTATGCTTGTAAATATTCACTACATGTTATTACGCCATTTGAACCAAGAATATTGCAAGGTGAAAGGTCAGCCCTAATGCTCTCTCAGGAGGCAGCAGTTTTGAATATAACCAAATAGGATAATGGTCAGGAATACCCAGAGGGGGCAATGTAGCACATCGTAAAGAATTGTGCTGTGAGTTTTAAGTTTTCGGGACAACAAAGATGCCAATGAGATGGCTCATGAGCAGTCATTATTAATAGAATGACAAGGCTAATGTTAAGCAGGATGTATTTACTGTAATAAATCTTGTCCCCATGCCATTAGTAGTCCTTACAACTGCAAATAGCAGTTAGGTTATAACCTAACATGGCAGAATTTTATCCTCTCAATCTCTAATGTGTTTTATAATGCTGTTAAAGTCAGGAATAGCAACTGTTTAAGCCCACTTAATCTGTGAGAAGTTTAAGCACGAATTCTAAATGCAAAAAAAACCTGCTTTGATATTGGTTCCCTTAATTAAATAGTAAAACTGTTTAGCAGTCAATCTTTTGAAAGCACATGCTGTACTAGAAAGCATAAAGAACCCTACCCAACCACCCACAGTTCTCTTTACCCCTTAGAGGTACATGCTTAGTTAATATGAGATCAATAGAAACATGCCTGTGTTACAAAATATAGTAGATACTAATTGTCATACTGTAGTTTTCAAGTTTTCTTTGTGACAGAGGAAACATACTGGCAAACCGAACCTGTGCTTAGCTCGTTAGGATGACCAATCATAAAACAAAACAAGATGGACCGAACTGTTCTGCTTATATACCGCCCCATAGTACTTCAAGCACTCTCTGGGCGCTTTACAATTTAATTATTCAGGCTACAAAGCAAGATCATTTGCAAACTATCAGGTAGGAAACACTCCTGTTCTCTGACCATCAGATGTTTTCATCCAATAAAGAATGCCCTCTTCCAATGAGCTGTTATGTGTGGTTTGGCCTGTAGACTTGTGCCTCCCTATCCTGCTCTGTCTAGAAGACTACCTTCAGTCCTCAAAACTTTGCTCCGATATGTTCTGTGAGGGGAAATCTTAATATAACTGTTCTGCACTAAAGGTAGGGTACACATAACATAGATTTCACTGATAGGCATTAGGATCATTTATCTAAATATATATTTGCCTCTGTACTTTGTTGTCGAATTTCATTGCCTGTGTGTGTAGCCAAACATTACCACATAGCGTACAGCTGCTGAGGCATTTCAAATATCAGAAACATAGTGTATACAGAAGAAGTTAAAATTATTGCTCTAGATTAGATTCCTCGGGGATGGGCCCTGATATCTAAGAGGTGGCACTGTGTCCTCAGACTGGATTTACAGGAAACCCTCCATGTGAAAGGAAATTTCTGTGACTTAGTGAGAAACCTGGCATAGCGCTTTTGCATCGTAAATCATCTGATCTCTAGAGCGGAACTCTGTGATTGTGGGGGCAAGTCCTCACCTCTGCTCTCAGCTGAAGAGGCTCACAAGGAAGGCTGTTGAAAAGAAAGACAAAAAAAACAAAATCCAGCACTGTCAGGGAGACAGAAGGAGAGGAGGCCCTGTCTCCTGGTATTCAGCAATCTTTAATATGTGTGTGTGTGTGTGTGTGTGTGTGTGTGTGTGTGTGTGTGTGTGTGTGTGTGTGTGTGTGTGTGTGTGTGTGTGTGTACTGTTTCCAACCCAGATGGGGAATAGGCAGGATATATAAGCACAACCTCTCCAAACCAGAGAGAAAAATACTTTCAGATTTAAAATGTTTTCCTGTTAGTTCATTTTCATGGCTGATATGTATAACTTTTTTTCAT
This sequence comes from Phrynocephalus guinanensis, assembly GCA_037367245.1. NCBI lineage: Eukaryota > Metazoa > Chordata > Lepidosauria > Squamata > Agamidae > Phrynocephalus > Phrynocephalus guinanensis. The sequence goes on along the minus strand of CM074735.1, from coordinate 55,913,803 downwards.
GCTTATTATTGCAGTTTCCATTAGAGATGGGTACGAAATGACTTTTTTATTCATTCTGTTATCCGTTATTCATTCAGTTATATAACAGAACGAATAACGACCATGGCGCTGGTTTAGGCACAAAACAAATAGAAACAAGAAAATTACCTTCATTACTGTTCGTTTTCGTTAATGGCGGCACACAATGAAATGGCCTGGTGCTGGTCCGGAGGTCCGGTGCCATGGCGACCCGGGAAAAAAAAGCCCAGACACGGCAACCATCGGGAATTCCACCCCACCCCACCCGCAGCCGCCAGAACGAGCCAAGCCTTTGCCTCTGCCCGCCCCAAGGCGATTCCAGCCTGGTGGAAGCATGCTTGCTTACCGGCAGTCCTACTGGAGTCCTTGCCCTAGCAGAGGCAGAAGAGGAAAGATTTCTGCTGGGTGGTCAGGAAGATCGTGCCGCTGACATTCAGTTGCACCCATTTGCCTCGGTGGTCCAGCGGGGAAGAAGGCAGGGCAGTAGCAGCTGGCGGGGCTGGCGGGGGCTCTCCCAGGTGTAAGGAGCCCTCTGCACAGGTGCCGCTTCCTCCCCGCCTCTTCTCCCTTGCTGGCTCGCTCATGCCCGGTGTCCCTCGCTCTCCTCCTCCTCCTCGCTCCAGAAAACAGGTACAGGAGAGATTCAGGTGCAGCGGAGAGCCAGAGAGAGAGAGAGGATTCTGGGATTTGGAGTCTTCCAAGGGCCCTCTGCACAAGTCGATGCAGGGGGAAAGGGCGGATCTCGGTAAGTATGTGGGCAGAAGGGCGGCTTTGTGCAAAGCCTAGTTGTGACTCATGAGGTTTGGTGGGTGGCTTCCCCCCCTTTCTTTTTCTGGGATGAGGAGGAGCACAAGGTGGGTGCCCTTAAGCTGCCCCACGTGTGTGGAGCCAGTGGGCAGTGTATGCAGCCGGAGCCAGGTGCTTGACGGTCAGGACTCAGGAGGTGCCTTCACTCAGTTTGCTGCCAGACTCCTTTTGTCCCCGGGCACTTCTTCGAGCGGGCAGGGGCCGCTGGAAGCCATGCCAGCCGCCGCTGCCTTGGAACACCAACTCTGGAGGCGCCTGGCCCCGGCGGGAGGGCTCCCCGCAGCCATGCCGAAAATTGAAATAATGGAAATAAAGCGGGCCCCAGGGGCCCGAATAACAGTAACGGAATGAAGCGGGGACCCAGGGGCCGGAATAACAGTAATGGAATGAAGCGGGGACCCAGGGGCCGAATAACGGAAATGAATGCCATTTTGGCATTTCGTGCCCATCTCTAGTTTCCATATCCAGTAGAGAAGAATTTATGAAAGACCCACAGAGAGTCTGCCTCAACAGTGTGGATGCCCTTTCAAGGTTTATATGGTAGGGTGAGGCCTACTGTCCTTCCCTGGAACATTCTGTGCACACAACTGTTTGTTGTTGCTGCTTATGAGCCTACATGGATTGCCTCATCTCTCTCTCTCTCTCTCTCTCTTTCTCTGTGTTGCCTCCAACTAAGCTGGAGCAAATAAGCAGCACAGATAACACCAAGAGGACCATTAGGACCATCTTCACTGCACCCTTCCTTTATCTCCAATCAGGAAATGTGCTGACAGAACATTCCTTCCCAACCCATAGTCTGGGTGCAGATCTGAACACAGATGTGGAAAGGGGAGTAAAATCTCAGGTTCACTCCCTGACATCTTCAGTAAAAGTAGGAGCATTGCTGTGAGTAGGGCTCATGAGACAGGTCTAGATAGACCAGGAGTCCCACTTAGTATGAGGCAGCTTCTTTTGTTCACGTTAACAAACTGACATCACGTTAACAAACTGACACCTAGTCTCTTTCCATCCCCTCAAAGTGTCTAGCCATGCGCTCAGTATACAGTATACGCACATCCGTCTTTAGTAGCCAGCTCCCACAATGTTAGCATTGCATTAAAAGCCCATCTGAATAGCTAAGACAAATAAATGGGGGATGCCATTTTAACATTAGGCAATGATTTATCACTAGGCTGCAATGAGGTAAATGTGACATTTTTAAAAAGCTGCTTCCCCAAAGAAGCCTGATCCCTTGCTGAAAACTGTGGATTAAGATCATGTTTCTAGTGAAAATGAAGTGGGGCAGGAAGTCATTGAGCAACTAAATAAACTAGTCACTCCTGCTAATATACTTGTATGGCAGAGGCTATGTTTTTAGGCTATACCCCTTGATGTCTTGCAGAAAAACATCCAGGCCCTTGTTTGACAAATGCACACCATCTTCCCGATATAAACCGGGAAACTCAACCCTAATTTGTGGGTGCTCCACAATGAACCCAAGGCCAGCCACCAAAGCCCTGAATTAGAGGCTGTGCCTCAGACCAAAATTCCTCTCAACCTATCTGGGAGTCAAATTGGGTGCAACAGTCCAATATAAAACAGGTGAGTCCACACTAAGTCCTCGGCCCAGGTCTAGTAAAAGTCTGGTCATACCTCTGCCTGGTGTATCCACACAAACAGTCCTGAGATGGGAGACATCTTCTCCTTCTCTGCTTCAAGGCCTTTCTGTCCATCCCACCACCCTCACAGGTATGTCTTGTGAGAACACATGAAAGGGCCTTCTTTGCTGCTGCTCCCAGACTCTAGAACTCCCTCCCACTAGAGGCTAGGACTGTCCCATCCCTTTCTGGAAATAGGCAAAGACCTTTCTCTATAGGCAAGCCTGAATGATGGACAACCTGTTATGTCACTTCTATATGAATCTACCATACATGACCACACAGACTTTGTGTTTATAATCACTTATAACTTTTTGTTTATACCACTCCTTGTATGATTGCATTGACAGTATGTTTTCAGTGTTTAGTTTCCATCCCTCATAACTTTAGATGGTCTGCCTTACATGATTACATTGACTTACTTCATAAATACTGTACTTCTGTGTTATCAATGTTAGTTCCATCATCTACTGGGCTGTATACTGTCCCTCACTACTGTAGGCCACCTTGAGTCCTTTTCCAAGGAGAAAGGCAGGGTAGAAATACTCTAGAAAAAGGTGCAGGGTATGTAATAGTGGGCTCGACTTACAAGAAGCCAGATATAGTCTGAATATCAGGAAAAACTCATCAGTTAAAGCAGTGGAACGAATTACCTTGGAGGGTAGTGAGCACTTCAACACTGGAGGCACTCAGGAGAAAATTTGACAATCATCTGTCAGATCTGGTTGATTTGTATTCCTGTATTGAGCAGCGAGCTGGATTCTATGATTCCATTATTTTAGTTTTGTTGTTTATATTATTTTATTATTCAAATAAAGGAGTATTTCAAATGAAAGAGAAATTATCCATTCATTTCTCAGAAGTGGGGCCATAGCCCACCCTTTTCACACACACACACACACACACACACACACACACACACACACACACACACACACACACACACACACACACACACACACACAATCACTTTTTTGTTTTAATTTGGTTCCATTTGGTTTGTTCTGGGTTCCTTTGCTTTGGTTTGGTTTTCACACTGCCACTCAAAGTGACACCAACAGCAACTGTGTTGGCAGCTTGTCTATCATTTTGCTTTTTGCACGGTACCCTCTTTCATCTGGTCTCCTTATAGGGTTTAATGGCAGCCATGCCAAAAGAAAATTAAAGAAAATATTGCAGGACGCTTGAAAATAATTATGGTATTCAAGGAATACTTCTGTTTCTAGGGAGATTCAGAGAAGTTTTTCTCAGAAAAATCTAAAGGCAAGAGCACTTTAAGAAAAAAAAATCACACATAAGCTAGCTGTCTCCTCCTTACAGGACTTGTCAGGCTGGGTATCAGACTGCTGTGGACAATTCAGAAAACAGAATCATGGCATGTGCCAGACACCCTTGGTAAAAACAAGTTTTACAATAGGGGCTGTAGCTTCAGGTCAGAGGTGTAGGTTTCAGATTCCATCTCTGATGGTGTGGATTGGACTGCCTCTCTGTATCTTGTTAGACAAAGGTTTGCCAGACATCCATTATCCCCTTCCCCTTTGCTCTATATCAGAAATACACGTTTTTTGCCCTGAAACAGAGAAACACAGAAACATGTCAGACTTCTTATTGGAGATGTTGAGACAACATTTAGTACACAGGCTAAGCGAGTCAACTGCAGTTAAATTACCAGTTAAATTAGGGGTGGTAGTGAGGAGCAACACCATCCTTTAAGGCTTTTGGCCATTTATAGGCCAAATTTGTTTTCTGGGGCAGGTTGGTGAAGGGGGCAGAAAAAATAGCAGATGCAGAATGGGTGTGTGCACTCTAAGGTGTCATAATATTGTTACATGCCACCAAGTTGCTTCTGATGCATGTTGGTGACCCTATTAAAGTTTTTGAGTTATGTGAGAAGACATAAACCCAGGACTTCTTAAAACTCAGTCTAACACTCTATTACATGACTTTAGCAGATTTTATTGCACAGCCTGACAATTCATAAACTGGTCAATGTGTATAGAAGACACATATTAAGCCTCCAGACGATTGTCTGAGGAAGGGAGTGAGACCCACTTCACAAAGGTCAGTCCCCTTTGAGCTAATGTATGTGTGAATTAAAAAGACCCACAGCATAAAGGAACATTACACTAGTTATTCCTTCCCATGTGGATGGAAGGAGAACCTCAATAAAAGAGGGATATGAGGATATGAAGATCTGCTATGGAACTCTGCACATGGAGTTCTCATAGGACCACAGAAGAGAGAGCAAATGTTCCTCATTGTTGATTCTTTGATGTTACTATTCTATCTCCAATTTTGAAGTCAAATTTCAAAGCCTCTACTTGTCTTCAGTGACTGGGGGATAATGTGGTTCAGTTCACACTCTCTTTCTTCCCCTGTCCTCCCGAAGATGAAAAACAAAAATTTTGTTCATTTTTATTTATTTCAAGAATTAAAATAAGAAAGACACAAGACAGCTAATGAACAATCAAGAATCAAGCCAAAAGGAACCAATCAAGAAAAAAGTCTGCTGTGTATTATTATTGTTGCACAATTTAAATTATGGATGCATATGAAATATAGGTAAAGTTAATAGCAAATTAAAATGTTAAGATAATTAGATTATTTTGACCAGAAGCAGACTACTTCAATAGCAATATTTCATTCAATTGTTGGAACTTCTTTTAAACCCATGGTGGAAGATAAATTGCATGCACATAAGATCTGTATTGACTGAAGTTCTCCACAGTCACAGAAAATTATCCTGTATCCAAGTCGTCCCATTTTAATTGATTAGTTTTTGATCTCCCTACTTTGCTTCAAAGCCTATTAAGTGACTTCCAGATGGCCTTGCTCTGGTAGGAACGAAATACCTTTGGAACTGAAGGATTGGCCAGCTGCACACCATTGCCCAGGAGACACCCAAATGTACTCACAATTCTTTTTCCACTCTTCAGGGAGGATCCTTCTATACAAAAAAAGGGTTTTTTTAAAAGGTGGTTAAAAAGATACAATAACATTAGGAAGAGAAAGAAGGAAAGAATTATTCATGCCTATCAGCTTGGGAAAATGCACTGTGTATGTAAGAGAACGAATACACTGAATTATCAGAAAATGGAAGAAAAATTATCCCCAAAGAGGACAATTACTTTTGGTACTATAGCTACAAAAGCCCTATTCCAAATATTCACTAAAATGCACTTTGACTCTAATGGAATGTAAAATATGTTCTTTGGGGCTGACCTAGGAACCTGTAGAAGAACAGCATTCTTTTCTAGTAACATTTCGGAACCCCATAATGTGTTTCTGAGGTTATTCCGCTGCAGAAGATTCTGAAGATCAGTTGTAATCTGTTCTCATTGGTCAGTGGTATCACCTTTTTTTTAACATCACAATGCTCTGGGTGCCAAAATTGCTGGTCATAACTTTGGCTTTAGGGGTCTTCTCCACATAAGCCATGTGTGCACTTCCCCTGAACCACCACCCTTTCTTTTCTTCACTGAATACACAGTTGACCTAGGGAACTGATTTCCACAAAATAAGGTGGTCCTAAAGAAGGATAGGATGAACTTGATTGTGTAAAGGACTGCACATATCTGCCTGTTGCAGGGGCTAGGTACGCTTTCCAAGTCCAGAGCCAGTCTACCACAGAAGCTCAGCTGCTAGTGAGCAAGAGTGGGAGAGGATTGTTTTCCTTCATGGCCTGCTTTGCATTTCCTAATGACATCTATTTAGCCCTTTGCGGAAGTGCAGCTTAAAAAATGACTTGTTTTAAAGGCATTGAATATGATGGCATGCAGAAGCTAGACATAACCAAGCAGTTACACTTAGTTTGAGCTTGCCATTCTATTCATTGTTTTTCATTGTAATTTCCCCCAGCACTTGTTGGAAGCAGGATGCAAGGCTAGATTGATTATTGGGTCCAATTCTGCAACGTTCTCCTTGTGTTATCTGGGAGTTGAGTCATGGCTACTGGACTTCTTTTTTGAGAGATAGAAACGTTTCGCTGTTCATCCAAACAGCTTCATCGGTCTGAATGCAGCTGGTGCAAACCCTGACTCTTATAGGCAGCTTTGACCTCTAGTCACCCTGGCCTCAATTAGGCTCATCAGATGAACTAAATAGGCTCGTTAGAGAGACAATGGTATCCTTAGCCTTGAGGTGAACCATGGCTTAAGGTGCTGAAACCTATCAAGAAAGGGTCGTTAATGGTCATTAGCTATGGCCTTGGTGGTAAAGGCTTTTTGATTTGTCTTGGTAGTGTGGAAAGCACAGCTTGATAAGTAGCAGATAAACTATGCCGGAGGCCACCACCTCTGTTGAGGGAGGGATTTTCAATGCTCACATGAATGGCCTCCCTTACTCCTCTTTCAAACCACCTCTCTTCTTTGTCTAATATGTGTACATCCTCATCTTTGAAAGAGTGCCCTTTCTCCTTCAAATGGAGGTGTACTGCTGATTCTGGACCTGAGCTATTACCCCTCCTATGTTGGGCCATCCTTCTGTTTAATGGCTGTTTGGTTTCCCCAATGTAGAGGTCTGAACACTCCTCACTGCATTGGACCGCATATACTATATTGCTCCTTTTATGGTTGGGTACCGGATCCTTTGGGTGGACAAGTCTCTGCCTTAGTGTGTTTGTGGGTTTGAAATAAACAGGGATGTGGTGTTTGCCAAAAATCCTTTTAAGCTTCTCTGACACTCCAGCCATGTAAGGAATGACCAGGTTCTTCCGCTGGGTCTGGGTCTCAGACTGATCCCTTGTTCTTCTGGGATGGCCCACTGCTTTGTTGAAGGCCCACTTTGGATATCCACAGGCCTTAAGTGCTGTCTTCATGTGCCTGTCTTCCTTCTTCTTGGCTTCTGTGGAGGTGGGGATGCTCTCTGCTCTGTGGCTTAGGGTCCTGATGACTCCTAGTTTGTGCTGTAATGGATGGTGGGAGTCGAACAGTAAGTATTGATCTGTGTGGGTGGGTTTCCTGTAAACTTCTACTTCCAGGCCACGGTCAGGTCTGATGATGACTGCACAATCCAGGAAAGCCAGCCCTGTTGTCTTGGGTGTCTTCTCTAGTGAACCTAATATTAGGGTCCACTGCATTGATGTGGTCTGTAAAGGCCTGTACTTCCCGCGTCTTGATTTTCACCCAGGTATCATCTACATACCTGAACCAGTGAGATGGTGTTGTCCCTGGGAAGGTGTTGAGTGCCTTCTTCTCCACTTCTTCCATGTATAGGTTTGCAACAATTGGTGACACTGGAGAACCCATGGCACAACCATGCTTCTGTCTGTAGAAGTCCCCTCTGTACATGAAATATGTGGTATTCAGACACAGGTCCAGGAGCAGGCATATCTGGTCTGGGTTGAGTCGGCATCTGGAGGTGAGGGTGCTGTCTTCTCTTAATCTTCTCTTTACCATTATTAGCGCATCAGTGGTGGGTATGCTGGTAAAGAGTGATGTAACGTCAAAGGATACCATGGTTTCCTCTGTATCCAGTTTGAGCTCCCTGACTTTAGAAACAAACTCTTCTGAGTTGTGTACGTGGTGGTCCGTGTGTCCAACCAGTGGGGCTAGGATGGTTGCCAGGTATTTTGCGATGTTATAAGTCACTGAATTTATACTGCTGACAATAGGTCTGAGGGGGATTCCTTGCTTGTGGATCTTGGGAAGTCCATAAAAGCAGGGGACTGTCTCTCCGGGATATAACCGGTGGTAGGTCACCCTGTCAATTGCGTTTTCCTGCTCCAAGAGTTTTAAGCATTCTATTACTTTCTTCTTGTAATTGCTGGTGGGGTCTCTTCTTAGTTTCTCATATGTATGCTGATCATCATACATATGAGATCAGCATACATATGAGAAACTAAGAAGAGACCCCACCAGCAATTACAAGAAGAAAGTAATAGAATGCTTAAAACTCTTGGAGCAGGAAAACGCAATTGACAGGGTGACCTACCACCGGTTATATCCCGGAGAGACAGTCCCCTGCTTTTATGGACTTCCCAAGATCCACAAGCAAGGAATCCCCCTCAGACCTATTGTCAGCAGTATAAATTCAGTGACTTATAACATCGCAAAATACCTGGCAACCATCCTAGCCCCACTGGTTGGACACACGGACCACCACGTACACAACTCAGAAGAGTTTGTTTCTAAAGTCAGGGAGCTCAAACTGGATACAGAGGAAACCATGGTATCCTTTGACGTTACATCACTCTTTACCAGCATACCCACCACTGATGCGCTAATAATGGTAAAGAGAAGATTAAGAGAAGACAGCACCCTCACCTCCAGATGCCGACTCAACCCAGACCAGATATGCCTGCTCCTGGACCTGTGTCTGAATACCACATATTTCATGTACAGAGGGGACTTCTACAGACAGAAGCATGGTTGTGCCATGGGTTCTCCAGTGTCACCAATTGTTGCAAACCTATACATGGAAGAAGTGGAGAAGAAGGCACTCAACACCTTCCCAGGGACAACACCATCTCACTGGTTCAGGTATGTAGATGATACCTGGGTGAAAATCAAGACGCGGGAAGTACAGGCCTTTACAGACCACATCAATGCAGTGGACCCTAATATTAGGTTCACTAGAGAAGACACCCAAGACAACAGGCTGGCTTTCCTGGATTGTGCAGTCATCATCAGACCTGACCGTGGCCTGGAAGTAGAAGTTTACAGGAAACCCACCCACACAGATCAATACTTACTGTTCGACTCCCACCATCCATTACAGCACAAACTAGGAGTCATCAGGACCCTAAGCCACAGAGCAGAGAGCATCCCCACCTCCACAGAAGCCAAGAAGAAGGAAGACAGGCACATGAAGACAGCACTTAAGGCCTGTGGATATCCAAAGTGGGCCTTCAACAAAGCAGTGGGCCATCCCAGAAGAACAAGGGATCAGTCTGAGACCCAGACCCAGCGGAAGAACCTGGTCATTCCTTACATGGCTGGAGTGTCAGAGAAGCTTAAAAGGATTTTTGGCAAACACCACATCCCTGTTTATTTCAAACCCACAAACACACTAAGGCAGAGACTTGTCCACCCAAAGGATCCGGTACCCAACCATAAAAGGAGCAATATAGTATATGCGGTCCAATGCAGTGAGGAGTGTTCAGACCTCTACATTGGGGAAACCAAACAGCCATTAAACAGAAGGATGGCCCAACATAGGAGGGGTAATAGCTCAGGTCCAGAATCAGCAGTACACCTCCATTTGAAGGAGAAAGGGCACTCTTTCAAAGATGAGGATGTACACATATTAGACAAAGAAGAGAGGTGGTTTGAAAGAGGAGTAAGGGAGGCCATTCATGTGAGCATTGAAAATCCCTCCCTCAACAGAGGTGGTGGCCTCCGGCATAGTTTATCTGCTACTTATCAAGCTGTGCTTTCCACACTACCAAGACAAATCAAAAAGCCTTTACCACCAAGGCCATAGCTAATGACCATTAACGACCCTTTCTTGATAGGTTTCAGCACCTTAAGCCATGGTTCACCTCAAGGCTAAGGATACCATTGTCTCTCTAACGAGCCTATTTAGTTCATCTGATGAGCCTAATTGAGGCCAGGGTGACTAGAGGTCAAAGCTGCCTATAAGAGTCAGGGTTTGCACCAGCTGCATTCAGACCGATGAAGCTGTTTGGATGAACAGCGAAACGTTTCTATCTCTCAAAAAAAGAAGTCCAGTAGCCATGACTCAACTCCCAGATAAACGCACCTGGATGACTGAGAATCTTCACAGTCTCCTTGTGTTAGTTTCATTCTCAATCTTGGTGCCTTTTCATTTCCAACCGTGGTGCCTATAGACTAGGCATGTCCAATCTTCGGCCCTCCTGATGTTTTGGACCACAATTTCCAGAATTCTAAGCTTAGATTGCAAAAGGCAAAGGACTGTGGGACTTGTGGTCCAAAACATCTGGAGAGGCGAAGTTTGGATATGTCTGTTGTAGACTGTTTAGTTCTTGGCAAGAGAAGATGAACTAGGTGAGCCTCTGAGCCTGCAAACCACTCCTATATTCTTAAACAGTGTGCTCAGAGCCACTTTGCACACATACATTATGTCCTAATTTAAAATACACGTGAATAATTGACTTTTTTTAAAAAAGCAGGGCATGCAATCCACCCTTCACCTTCTAATCTATGATTTATTGGAGATACTGTCTAGCATAGGTCACTGTGCCTGTCCATGGAGCTGCTGGATGATCTGACTTTTATTTCAATCCCTGTTGGGTTTGCTGGACCCAATCCAAATGATAACCCTAGATTAGCAGATTAATTTAAGTGGATTTCCGTTTCTGTGTATAACAGGCAACTGACATATTGGAGCCATAGGCAGGCAGACGGTTGATTCAAAGCTGACTCATTGGTGTGTCCCCCCACCCCACTGTGCTGCTTATGTAAATTAAATGTTTGCATTGAAAATTCACCCATAGCAGTATTCACTTCAAACCTGCAAAGTTCATAAATTATTAGATATTGTTATAAGTCAGAGAGAAACATGTCCTGAATACTGGTAATACATCTCAATGACTTATGTAAAATGTTAAAAAAATCACATCTATTATTAGGGACCAAAGTAATCATTAAAAAGCCACTGGCTACAAAAACTGCAAACAAAATGAACCTTTAAAAGTTAATGACTTACGGGTGATTTTACAGATGTAAAAAGTATGTTAGGGGCTTACCCTATTTGTCATTAGCACATATTTTGAAAGCCTGGCTAATATAATGTGACACAAAATTAGTCAAACACAATTCATGCAATATTGTTTAATTTTACTCCTCATTTAACTTGGTTTTAAGCAAAATCATTATGTCACATGATAGCATTGACTTGAACAAGAAATATTTTATAATAGTCTCTGTGTTTAGAAATGAGTTATTAGGAGCTGCATGCCGAACACATTCTTAACTATGAAAACTATAAAGCTAATAGCTTAATCATATTTTGACAACATCTACATACTTTATGCATTATTTACAAGAAAGATATAAAAATGAAACCACTGAACATCTCGCCCCATACTTCACAGTCATAGTTAGCTAGTTAAAGATATAACACATTTATCTTCTGGAAGCTTTACATTTGCATAGGAACATTTGCATACCATGTTGGAATGTGATCTTAATGTAAAATTTAACCTTTGTGCTTTCTCTCTGATGTGCAAGGTATACTCATTAAGATAAAAATAATGGTAAAAATAAGTCTGCTGGTGATATACACTTCAAGAATCATTCCCATGAGGACTGTGGAAAAGGAAAAGGCGGGTGGGCAAAATGCTTAAATGAATTAATTCCTCATTTTATATATTTTACTTTACATTTTAATGACATGGAGCAATCCTGACAGGTATTTCTTTCCAGGATGCGAATTTCACATGGTTGTTACTGATTTTTCACTTTAAGCATCCTCTTAATCCCATTTGAAGGAAAGTTATACTTCAACATACAGACATAAACCCCCCAATATGTGACATCTTCTCATTACATGGCCATTTCCTGTGCTATGGAAATAATGTGCATGCTTAAAATTAACAATATATTTGGATGGATGTTTTAAAGCCTCTGGACAAAGATAAGCTAAATCCCTAAAATTATGACACTTAACACTTAACCTTTTCATTTGGAGTGAAGGTAAAATGGTTATTGGAATAGGTTCCTAAGCACAATTGCCTAATTGTTTTCTATCCACCTTTATAGGTCCTTAATTGTATCTTTTCATGTTTCAGCCACAATGCTTGTTTCAACCTTACCATGGCTTGCCATAAATAAAATCTAGACAAAATACAGAAAGACAAATGTTATTCATTTTGAATTGACTCAAACACCTCAGGTATAAATCACCAAGTAATATAAGGCAAATTATTAGTTAGAAACTTTTCTGGCCCAGTTAAATTCACATTAGCGCCATGCATTCTCACCCTTCCCTCGCCAATAATCTGTTACTTTCATGAATTGATCCTGCTTTTCCACATTTGCTTTCTGTTGTTAAAGCCCTTGGAGTAAAGAAATTCTGCATGAGCTGCTTACATACAGTAATTGGAACACGGTTTCTTTCCCCTATGCACCAGGACAGGCCTAGTGTTGAAGTTTCTCTGACCCACAAATGACCTCTGGTGTTGACCTCAAAGGACTACTTTCTCTTTTGGAAAGAGATAATTCAGTCTCCCTGGTATGCCTCCTGGGCACAGTCAAAATTATGTCTCGTGATTCCACATTGTGGAGCACTGTCTACTAAGAATTGAACTAATAGTGCTATATTCAATTAATTCAGGACTGTGGGATGGCCTTGAACCATAGTCCCAGGTGCTGAATGACTTTTCTCTCCCCAGATCCCCGTAGTACATGCACCTTTAATAAACTCTGAGATTTGAAATAGATAAAGAACATGTAGAAGATATGTAAATATAAACCTCTTAAGAAATGAGTCGCATTGCAGGAGAGAGGCTTACTAGTGCAATTTAGATACAGGGAACTACTGGAAGGCATACCATTTTTCTAAGTGCCCTTAGCAAAGAAGTGATTTGGGGAAAGAAAGAGCGAAACAGACTAAAGTAAATAGTCACAGGGCAAATGCACTGAAAAGCACAGCCAGTGTACATGGAAAGAAATGCTATATTGAACTTTTAGTTATTTGTTACATTATCTGGACTCCTACAGTGCTTGGCTGAGATTGCTCTTGTAAAGGTTCTTACTGAGGTAAATAAAACTGTAGAACCTTAGAAACATTCCATTATTACGGCGCCAAGCGAAGGTGTACAGAACAGGAAATATCTCTCTGAGGAATAAATTACATGTGATGAGGGCCAAAAGAATACAGCTCCTATTTCAGGAAGTCTTCCAGGCAAAAGCAGAGATTTGGCAGTTTTAGCGTTGCTTTCAAGACAATACACGTACACCAAAAACATTATTCTTCACAGAGGACCCCAGGGGCCTTCCCAATCATCTGGATGCTCGGAGTTATACCATACCCTCAAATTCAACACAGATCTTCTTTATTAATTTTAATTTGTCATCAATAACCTGACAGGCTCTCTTCGGCAAGAAATACCGTATTAACCGTTTCACTCATTGTGGCAGCTATTAAAAATGTGATAATGATTAGCAGTAATGAGGTCAAATAGAATAATGTGAGTATACGTTGCTACTAGCGAAATATAACACAAGAGGATTTATTATGTTCACTTGCTGAAATGTAATTTAAGAACAGGATATTGCCACCTGCTATGTTGGTGCAGAGGGTTATCCAGATCATTTAACCATGTCCTCCTAATATGTTTATTTGCTTTCGGCAGATATTATCATCTATTGCATTTCTGATCAAATGAAGTTAATTGTTGCTGTGGACAGTTGATCATGTGAAAAGATCATTAGAAGATCATCAGCTCAGGCAGTGGAAAAATAAGTGATTTGAACACCCATCAGATCTAGCAAAATGTAGTCATATATTCAGTTGTGGCTACTGATTTAATGTACAACCCAGCCTCACTGCAGTGAACACAGATTTTTGTTTTCCTTTCAGTGGGGCAGAGGATGCATCCTTCCTGAGGATGCAATCTGAAGTTTATTTACTTAGGAAGTAAGACTCATTGAAATTAATAGCACTTATTTGTGAGTAAACAATGTGGATAAAGAAGAAACCTAGTCAAGGCATACAGCTCATGTTATTGCAAGCTGTTTTATAGAACATAGGAATTCCATAACAATCATGAGTGCTTACATTATTTAATTTTAGATATATCAAGCAAAATCCAAATAGCTGTGAGCTTCCATAGCCTCTCTCATGTACAATACTGTATTTTGTTTAATATTTTCAGTGAATTCATAACCAATTGCCATGGCAAAGGAAAAGATTGTAATATATAACTGTCTTTGATTTCAGAAAAATGTTTAAATAAAGCATGGTACATGTTCTTAATGGAGCCTGTTATTTACTTGCATTCTTGGAAAGAAATTCAACTGCACAATTGAGCTATCCATTTGTTTTTAGTCTTACTTATGCAGTCATTCATGTGTGGTATATTTGCTTTTTGAGTGCTGTACTGTTATGACATTAATGTTGATGCTGTCACTGAACAGCAAGCAATGTCTTCGATGCCCATTACTTATTTTTGTCCCTTATCATGCAATCCTACGTGTAATTACTCCCATGTAAGATCTATTGAATCAATAGGACTTACCTTTGAATTGACATACCCAGGATTACACTAATAGTTGTCTTTATTTCCATAGAGTGCTGAAATGTGCAGGTATAAACCTATGTATAGTAGAACTGCATGTTTGCCCTCATTTACATATATGCCCTCATATGTGTGTCCAATACCCATACCATTGCCCATTCCTGTTGGAAGCCCTTGGGGTAAAAAGGAACCTATCCCCACATTTCAAATCAACTCCAAACACTACAATCTGCATTAAGAGGTAATAGATTCTTGTTGACTAAGTATTTTTAAGCAGAGGACCACATAGTCACAGTAACTTGGTGGATGAAACTTGCTGAAGAATGAATCTCTGGTATTGTGAGATTAAGTCAAACCAGCATTCTGTAGGCCATTACAGAGTGGCTTTTATGCCAGGTGGTGCGACATATAAATCAAATCAATCAATCAATTACTGCTAGGAGAGGGCAGTGCAACAAAGGGATAACTTTTGAATGGGGCCTTAAACCATATTTGACAGAATGATTACTTGTGACAGTTGCTTTGTGCTTGTGTGGGATGTGGCTAACTAGAGGTTGTTTCCCTTGCTTAGTGTCTCTGTGAGAATGGTAGTGAGTACAAGAGGGGATGCTATAGACCAGTGGTGGCGAACCTTCAGCACTCCAGATGTTTTGGAACACAGCTCCCAGGGTTGCCAATGACAAACGACTGTGGGAGTTGTGATCCAAAACATCTGGAGTGCTGAAGGTTCACCACCACTGTTATAGACCATCATGACAGCTGACATTTGTGGCATTGACTTTCGTGCTAGACTTTTCCATGCAATGTTTGGCTTCTTTCTTCCTGCTGGCAGCAGGGGAGCAATACTAAAGATGTAAAATTTCTAGAAATTTTGAAGCTCGGGGGGATTTTTTCCCCATTTTTGGGATAATTTTTTCCCATTTTTGGGGATAAGTTGTGATAAGTTTATGCCAAATAACGTTTTATGTTCCTAAAGTAACAGAATGACTCTCAAGCTGTAAAAGGGGATGGGGAGTGCTAATGTAGCATTTTTTTTCATTTTTTCTGAAAAATTCCATTTTTCTCTCCAGTTCCATGGCTCCCACAGCTTCTAACTGATGAGAGAGATTATTCAAAAGTTTAAAAAAAAATGGAAGAGATAGTGGAAGTCTTCCATCATCAAAAATTCTTGCCCCTTTGGTGACATCGTCATGCATCTGCAGGTATAGTTCCACCACTACGGTTTCAGCCATAATCTTTATCTTAAATTTAAATGGAATATTTTCATACTGGGAATAGAATAGAATAGAATAACAATTGTTTCTTGACAGTTAATCCATGCATTCTCAACAGTGGCTTGCATTCTAACTACTGTACAGGCATATCTCAGTTTACAAACGCCTCCGTTAATATAATTTTCGGTTCACAAAAGGAAATCCATTGCAAATAATGCCTCAGTTCACAATTTTTTTGCAATACCCTGGTTTATGATTCATTTTCGTAAGGCATTGCGAAAAAAGAACCCAGGATGCATTGCGCCCCCGTGCTTTCCCAGTTAGCGAATTTTACAGAATACAAAATGGCCCCCAAGATATGCCTATACCTACAGTCAATATTTTAACTACAATTGTGTTCATTTTTGTGAAAGAGAAAGAGATCAGCTCTCTATATATTTCTAGCAATGCATTTGTCATACTTCATTAAGGTAGGCAGAGTATACATGTGTGCCTCTTTATGCTTCACAAAGAACCTGCCTTCCCTAGAAATAGATCAGCCATGAGCAATACATCCTATTATATGATAGAATATAACAAAAGAAAATATTCTAAGGAATAAATCAAAATTAACACATATGCCCCTCAAAGTACCCGAATACTGGATAATCAGTAGATGGGAGGCTAGGAAGGTGAGAATGGTGAAAATAGTGCTGGTACACTGTGTGTGTGTTTACCCTTTTAAAATCTCACTTTTCAGCCTGTTTCCCCAGCAGAGCAATGCTGGAGTTGCTCTGCTGGAGAAAACCGCCAGGGGCCAGGCTGCTTAAACCCTCTTTTGTATTTCTGTAAACAAGTAACAGCCTTCCAAACCTGCTGTTCATGAGATGTAACAACAACTCAAGACTTTACATACTGAGCTAAATTTGAATTGATGATAGGTACAATGTTTGTAATTCCACATCAAGCGGCTCTTGTATCGGGCATTTATTTGTGCTGTTGCTCTGGCAGGTTCTTCCACGGAGTCTTCTCATCTGATAATGTCAAGCCTACAATCAAAGGAGAATAGTGAATTCACTTTTACAGTTAGACGAGCTGAATGCTATTACCCATGTATTTGTCACCAACCCGCAGATCCCACTCTGTAATCTGCCATCTGGATGGATGCTACAAAGTTAAGAGGCAGGGACATGCATTTCTCAGTAACTACCTGCTGTCAGCTATTATTTTAAGGGTCCTGTGATTTTCTTTTATTTTGACTTAGAAAAAAAACACAAGGCAGCGCCAGTAATAAAAAAGCATATCAACGAGTCACTTGCTGGCAGATTTGTCACCGGTGTGGTTACAGCAAAGGGCTTTTGTTTGTTCATTTGTTTTTGTTGTTGTGACCAAATGTGTATGCTGAAACATAATATTGTAAATCTTCAATGGGTGCTTGGAAGCAATTCTTTTTCGAGCGTTGGATGGTAACAAACAGGACAAAATATGTATTGTATATATTGGCTCGCATTTTTGCATAGTTACTTTTCCCATGTATTTTGACACACACACACACACACACACACACACACACACATTTATTATTATTATTTTGTTTCAGGATAGTGATGTGTTTGTTATATATGTCCACCTGTCAGTATATATGTACAATGTTGTTAACATCATTAAATTCTCCTACATCTTAACAACACTGGATAAACCAGTGGCTAAGGTCTCTGGCTGCAGAGCCTGAAGCTGGGAGTTCAATTCTCCACTGTGCCTCCTTGAGAGGATCTGCATTCAGAGTTTCTTCGGGAAAGTTGGGCAGTATATAAATGGAAATAATAAATAAATAAATAAATAAATAAATAAATAAATAAATAAATAATCCACAGAGTCTCTTCCAGCTACGCAGCTTAAGGTTATTCTAAGATTATTATTAAAATGCAGCATTTTGCTCAAAACCCAGTTCTACCACTGGGGCTTACTCTATAATAGGCATATATTTGGAGTGCAAATATAGCTTGTGCCTGAATAAGAAAAGAACAATAAAATGATACAGACACACATGGAGAAGGAGTTTCTAATAGAACACCATTTCTTGGCAATTAAATTGATGCTTCTAGAAAGAGATGGACTGTGATATGTACCTTTAAGCAACACTGTCCTAGAAGCATACAGAAGCCCCGGATAGAGAGTCTTGAACTGTACCAAGAGTATCCATGCATAGACCATAAGTGACACAGGGACCAAATTTTTGTGTTGTCCTGTATTGCCTTAATTAGCCACTAGTTACAGGACATTGTGCTGAAGGGCTTTGACAAGTTCATTATGTAACATTACAGACCACAATTCAATAAAGTACAAACGCAAACAAATCATACAATCATACTGATTATAATACCTAAACCTTCAGCTCACCTGTGTGTCCTTTGTTTCTCACTTTTACTCCTGTCTAAAGTCCTTACTATGCTAAATTATAAAATATTTTTATAAATTTGTTGCCCAAAGTGACTGAATGTCCCATAACTATCTCCATCTCAACACAATCCAACAAGAATAGCACGGCCACTTACTACAGTGACTGGATTAAAAAAAATGGGTAATTGGGATTATTTTACCTGATCAAATTAGACTGCTAAAATAACCTTCAAAAATCCAGGTTTATCACTTATAGTTTCTCACTCTGTTTGCCGTTCCCAGGTGTCAGAAACTAAAAATGGCAAATTAAAGATTAGGTGAATACAGCAAAACTTTTAAATGCAGGTTTACTGTGAAGCCTGACTGTGAAAATAACACAGTAGGGGGTCCATGTTTATTGTCTTTCTGTGACAGGTGGAAAGAATGATTTTTATTTCTAACTGTCAGGCATACAAAAGGGAACTTGAGACAAGAATATCAAGTTATATTCCTTATACTACAGCTTTTACCCCAGAAAAATACAATACAAAAATAAAATTCTTGGCATCAAATCCTATTCTAGTCCTTGCTGACCAAATGAAGCAATAACAGTCCTTAGAATTATGTAGAGCTTTTAAGAGTTCAGAGGCCTCTGTCTTGCTTTTTGTGTCCCTTACAGAAAGATTAAGAGGGGAACATTTTATCTGACCAGGATAAATTACAGAGACAATAGAAAAATGTACTAGAGAACTATACAGAAAAGATGTAAAGATGACAGATTCCTTTGAAAAATATCCCTGTGATGAAAAACCTACAAGTTTAGAAAGCAAAGTGAAAGTTGCTTTCAAAGCACTGGGAAAAAATAAATAACCAGATGGACATGAATAGAGCTGTTTCTAGCCACAGACACAAAATCTATCAAGATCCTAACAACATGCCAACAGACCACATACTAGAAAAATGCAGTGTATGTTCCAATTCTCAAGAAGGGGGACATGAAAGAGTGCAGTAACCATAGGATCATTGTATTAATTTCCCAAGCAAGCAAAGTGGTGCTCATGGTTTTGCATCCATGTCTTTTACCACATAAGGAGCAAGAAATGTCTCATGTTCAAGCAACATTCAGAAAAGGAAGAAATTGTATTGCAAAGATACACTTGCCAGTGGAACATACCAAAGAAAATTACACCATGCATTATAGATTACAGGAAAACTGTTGAATGTGTGGTTCATGAAAGAAGTGACTGTGCCTCAACGCTAGATTGTACTGATGTACAACCTATGCTCTGCACAAGAAGCTATTAGAACAGTATAAAGAGAAATAGAATGGTTTTCTATAGATAAATATGTCAGACGATGGTGTATTTTATCTCCCTATACGTTCAGTCTTGATGGACTGGATATATCATACAAAAGCTGGATTAGATTCAGGGGGAGTGAAAATTGGTGGAAGAAATATTAGTAAGATCCTTATATGTCAGATTGTATCACTGGAGACCAAGACCAAGACCACTCTGCCCAAGTTTTGTTTTGACTTTTTTTCCCTTCATGCACATAAATATATACAAAATTTGGCATGCAGTTTTCTAAATATGCCCGTTCTTTATGCATTCATTGAACTCATTGACTAAAGCAGGTTTATCTGTGTTATTAGTTTACAAATGCACACTTTTGAACCTGTATGTGTTTGTATTTAAAGAGAAAACTTGGGTGGGAGGATCTGATACCTCGTGTTTCCACAGAAAAAAATGACAGGGAATGGGCAAACAGATTTTCATCTATAATCTTGACATCACACATTTGAAAAACAAAGTTTTTAAATACATTAAATGCAAATTTCTTAGCCAGGGACTTCTTGAATTGCAGATCAGATTTTTACAGTGCAATAATTTTATCCAGAAGTAAGCCGAGTTGAGACTTGGGGCCTTTTCACACAACCCCTAAGATCCGCTGGCCACTTAAATTCGGACCAGAGATCTTAGGGGTTTGTCGCTGTTCCTGCGTTCCCACCCCCTCTGCTCTCCTGGCTGCTGGCTGTGTGAGGGGAGGGAGAAAAAAAGGAAGAAAATAATGCCAGCTTACCTCCGTTCTGCCAGTCTCGCTCTGTTCCCGGCAGCATTCAGATCTCTTAAAGGGGTGGGGTGCAAAAAAACAACAAACAGAAGCCAGGAGAGCCCAGCAGTCACTACTGTTATATCCGCATCAGGGATTTTCACCCTCCGAGAGCAGGTACATGAAAAGTGCGCTGGGATGCGCTTAGGTGGGCATGGTCGCACTTAATTATCTGTAAACTCCGGAGATGGTGGGGAAATAATTTT
The DNA here is from genome assembly GCA_037367245.1 of Phrynocephalus guinanensis. Lineage (NCBI taxonomy): Eukaryota > Metazoa > Chordata > Lepidosauria > Squamata > Agamidae > Phrynocephalus > Phrynocephalus guinanensis. Next base: position 55,893,288 of record CM074735.1, on the reverse strand, counting down.
AAGCTCCGGAGCTGGGAGCCATTTGCTGCGGAGTTTAGGGTTCATGTGAAAAGGCCCTAAAGGAACTTACTCTTAGATAATAGGCATGGTATGCTTTGAGAGCACAGAACGCACATTTTTTCATTTCCATTATTCATTAGTCGTTGCATTACGTAATGAAACAACAAACGAAAATTGTGATGAAAATGCAACGAAACGAACAGAACCACGAAAATTGTGGTCGTTACGTTTCATTTCCGTTAATGGCGACGCACAATGAAATGAGCTGTTTTAAATGTTAAAAAATGCTCTGGACATCCGTAAAAATGCAGCGATAATGTGATAATTATTTTAAATTATTACCTACCAGGGGGTTGGGGTCTTTAAAACATTTGGTTTTGTCTTCTCCCATCGCGATGTATTTTTCTTTTCCCTTTAAAATGGATGTCGCCACCAGCCACAAAATGGAGGCAAGCCATGTGATGTGGGATCATGTTCAACCAATAGCATGCCCAGGTTGCAGACTGGGTGTGCAGGTCTGGCAGCCACAGAAGGCATAAAAAGCTCTGGCAGCCCCCATCCTCCTTGCAGTCTCTGGTGGGAGTTAGGGTGGGATTGCTGTCTCTGCGACTCTAGCTTCAGTCCTGCAGCCTCCCTGTGTGCGTGCGTGCTGCGTACCTCTCGGTGAGTACCCTCCCCTGCCCCACAGTGCAGTCACTCTGCGGCTGCCTTGCACCCTGGGCAACACCCGCCGCTGCCTTTGCAGCCTCCCTGCGTACCTAGTCTATACTGTGTCTGCCAGCATCCATTTTTTTAGTGTTTTCCCTCTGGTCTGGGGCATTGGGGGATGCCTGCACACGGAAATGCTTTAAAAATTGTGCAAAAAGTGGGTAGAAACGACAAATGAAAAAACAAAAAACGGTAACAAAATTTTTCCAAAAATTCACGACAAACGGAAACAAACTGAAACAGACCTCTCAACGACAAACGAAAAACCAAGACACCATTTTTTTTTGTTTCGTGCCCATCTCTACTTTGGAGTTTTATTTACTACATCATATGCTGTCTGTAGTTTGAGTGACTGGGAGCGATGACTGTCTATCTATCTAGATTATAGTTCCTTTCAGATTTGAAAATTCATTGAGATTCCCATCTCTCTGCTTATTGCTCTATCCCTCTTTTTCCTCAGTTGATGGCAGTTATTTTGTTGCTGTTGATCTGTTTGATTGGTAGCTACTGTTGGTAGCTACTAAAGATGGGCAAAAAATGAAAAACCAAATGCTGTTTTGTTGTTTCACAGATGCAATGAAACAAAACACTATTTCCCCTCTAGAAACAAAACAATTCATCCTAGAGAAACCAAAATGGTAAGGGAGTTTCTTTGGACTCTTCCTTTAAATCCCCCAAATTTGGAGAGGTTTGGGGTTTAGGGGGTGAGCTCTTATACTCCAAAGATGGCTCCCCTAGGAAAAAATAATTTCTAAATGAGTTGAAAGCAGATAATAGCCCCCCACAGGCAAGGGACTAGAAGCTTTAGAATGATTTTCTCCTAGGGGATCCCCTTTGGAGTTTAATAACTCAGACCCCTGAAACCCAAACTTCTCCAAATTTTGGGGGCTTACAGGAAAGAGCTTGAGGAAGCTCCCCTGCCATTTCTATGCCAAAACATGGCTGTGATCTGTATTTTCAAGTACATAATGTTTTGTCATATTTATGTACTTACTTAAAAATACAGATTGCATTTGGCACCAAAACCACAGGGGAGCTTCCTCAAGCTCGCATATTCATTTTGTGCCCATCTCTAATAGCTAGTACGTGAGCAGTAAAGACAGCAAGATATACGAGTCTGTAATCTCAAGCAACTATAAATAAAGAAATGATTTTTATTCTTTCTCCAGAAATGTCTCCAAGTTAGTTATTGATACTTAAAATATCAGTTAATGGAACAGCAGTGGACTCTGGGGAACATGTAGCTGTTCTTCTCTGTGAACCTCTGCACTTCTACTATGTAGCAAAAAGATAATTTTACCAGAAATTCAAAATTCTGCAATATATATACAACTCCTGTAATGCACAAGTTCCTGCAGGCAAAAAGCCCAAATGACTGAAGAAGGGTATGGGAATCCTGTACTGAAAAACAATTCCATTCCCTTTCTCTACATTTCTTCTTAGGCCGCAGTTGTAAAAGTCCAGGATAGAAATCTTGTGAAAATGTATTCCAACTAGTTTGAACCTTAGTTGCCCCATTAATTTCAACAGGACGTAAGCATGAATTATTTTCTTTGGATAAGGCCCACTGTATGAAACATTCCTAAAATATTCTGCTAAAAACCCGAAACGGCCAGCAACAACATCTCATCTTATCCTGGAACAAAACTCTGACTGGATTTTCATCCTGCCAAAGCAAATGTATATAAGTAAATTATTCCAGATGATCCATTATAAATCTTGCTAGTTATTTTATGGGAGTGTAATTGTAATTCCCAAGAAGTAGGTAAAGCTAAGCAACAATAAAAAGGAAAAATTCCCTTTCCTTTTCCTCTTGAAAATGCCATCTTTGCTGTCCTTCCACAAACATGCAAAGACCTTTCTTTTCAGGCAAGCTTTCCCTTAGTGACTGACTGAGTGTTTTGTTATTATCTACTGCTTTGAATGTATTTTGGTATTACTTTGGTTTATCATTCTTTAGTGTGGTGTGTATTTGATCTAGAGATGGGAATGAATTGGTAAAATGGCAGTTCATTACAATTTGTAATTTGTCAACGATGACAAATCATTAATTTACCATTTTTCTTGACACACTGATGAATCAATTTGTCAGTGCATCTTGCCTTTTAAACCCTACAAAATAGGGACCACATTGCCTAGAGATACCAAAATTGCAGATAAGCTTTCTGTGCAGGTTTGGAGAAGTTTAACTTTCTGACATCCCTGCAGGTTTGGTGAGGTCTGGATTACAAATATCTGAGTTATCTACAGTATGACCCCCATATCCTCTGATTTGCCATCCGCGGATTTAGTTATCCATGGATAGCGAGTGTCAGTGCAAGGGCCAGGTCCGGCGGCAGGCCCACAAAAGCAGGAGCAGAGGCTGAGGAGACTGCATGGCTGGGAAGTGCCTTCCTGTCTGCCAGATTGGCAGCAGTAGTAGAGTAGGCTACACAGCTCCAGGGCACCTGCCTGCCCATCCACCTGCAAAATCAGTGGCGGTGGCAGCAATGGAGGAGGCCACACACCTGGGGAGCACCTGCATGCCCACCTACCTGCAAGATGGGTGGCAGTGGCACCAGATGAGGTGGTATGACTCTGGAGCGCCCACCCACCTACAATATTGGTGGCGGTGGCAATAGCAGAGGAGGCAGCTCTGGAGTATCCATCCACCCTCCCGACTGCAAGATCGGCAGCAACAGAGGAGGCTACATTGCTTACTAGTTATTGTGTTTTTATTTATATACTTGTGCTGATCTATTATAGTGTATTTTACTGTTAATGGTTTTGATTTCTGTTCAATTTGTAAACCTCCCAGAGTAGCCATGTAGCTAGATGGAGCAGCATATAAATAAATAAATGCATAAATAATAAATAAATAAATAAATAAATAAATAAATAAATAAATAAATAAATAAATAAATAAATACCTGCAAGATTGGAGGTGGCAGCAGTAGAGGAGGCTGCACCACTCCAGAGCACCTGCCTGCAAGCACCACAATGAGGAGGACGAAGAGGAAGCCCAAGCGGTGAGAAGAACGAGCGGCACAGCACCACTGCCTGCACCCCTGGCACCCTGGCACCACTGTCACCCTTGGATAAGACCTTGGATTTCGCTATCCACGGGGGGTTCCAGAACTGATCCCCCACGGATACCGCAGTCATACTGTACACCCAAAGAGAAGTGTCCACAAGGCACCTAGAGAAACCAAACTCTCAGAAAAGTTTTCCCGAACTCTTCTATACAGTCCCTCCAGGTTTAATGAAGTTTGAGTTTTGAAAGTCTGAGTTATGCACCCACAAATTGGGTCTACCTTAGGCTCAAAAAGGGATTGACAAATCAAAAAATCAAAACTTGCTAAAAATTTATCAATTCGTGTTAATTGGTATCATTGTGTTTGATGAAGCCAAAAGGATAAATGTGATTTTGAACGAAATGTCATTTTTCAAATCCATGCCCATCTCTAGTTTGATCCTTTCCATATTATCAACTTTACATACTATCCGTTGATGCAGTAATCAACCTGGGGTTCTTTTATAAGAAGTAAGGTGAGGTAAAATATTTAAAACAAATAAAATATTTTTTACTAATTGACAGCGAAACTTTTCAAACCCTCTCAAATTCTGCCTATTCTCACACCTAGATTTCTGTCAAATTGATGGCTTCTTAGCCCCATGGCCTCTGACAGATACTACTGTAGCTCTTGGAATGGTGTTGTGGTGATGTCAATTGTGTGATATGTGTTGTGATTCAGGGGGTGCCAATCAAGGGATGTGTCCAGTGCACTGGGCTTAGGTCCAGTATTATTGGATGAGTTTCAATTATTAAGACCCAAGGATGTAGACAGGGTACTTGGATCTGTCCACCATGCTGCTTGACTCTTGCCCTTCTTGGCTAATTGAAAGGTTTTGCGGGGGGGGGGTTGCACCCTGGGTCCAGGGGGCTGTGAATGCCTCTTTAAGAGAGGGAGTGGTCCCTGCCACCTTGAAAGAGGCAATAATTAGACCACTCCTTAAAAAACCTAATGTGGGCCCAGGGCTGGTGGTTAACTACCGACCAGTAGCAAACCTCCCTTATTTGGGCAAGGTATTGGAGCGGTTGGTGGCCGGGCAACTCCAGGCACTCTGGATGAAACGAATTTTCTGGATCCATTTCAATCGGGTTTCAGGCTGGGTTTTGGTACAGAGACTGCCTTGGTCACCCTGTATAATGACATTTGACGGGAGAGAGACAGGGGGAGTGCAAACCTGTTGATACGCCTGGACCTCTCAGCGGCTTTTGACACCATCGACCATGGTATCCTTCTGGATAAGCTGGCCAGGTTGGGGGTCAGAGGCACCGCTCTGCAGTGGTTCCACTCCTTCCTGGCAAAAGAAATGTAAAAAGATGATAAGAGAGGCAAAGAAAGACTTTGAGGAACGCATGGCTAGCAATATAAAGGGTAATAATAAAAGCTTCTTTAAATATGTTAGAAGTAGAAAACCTGCCAGAGAACCAATTGGGCCTCTGGATGGTGAGGGAGGAAAAGGGGAGGTTAAGGAGGACTTGGACATTGCAGAGAAATTGAACGAGTTCTTTGCGTCTGTCTTCACGACAGAGGACCTTGAGCGGATTCCGCTGCCTGAGCCGCCCCTCTTGACTAAAGAATTAAATCAAATACAGGTTAAAAGAGAGGAGGTTTTAGGACTAATTGATAAATTGAGGATTAACAAGTCACCGGGCCCAGATGGCATCCACCCAAGGGTTATTAGGGAACTGAGAAATGAAATTGCAGATCTCTTAACGGTTATATGCAACTTGTCTCTTAAAACGGCCACAGTGCCGGAGGACTGGAGGATAGCAGATGTCACACCAATTTTTAAAAAAGGAAGGCGGGGGGACCCAGGAAACTACAGGCCGGTTAGCCTTACATCTGTCCCAGGGAAGATGGTGGAAGGCCTCATCCAAGAGAAAATCTTAAAACACATAAAAGAACAAACCTTGCTGAGAGAAAATCAGCATGGCTTCTGTAAGGGTAAATCTTGTCTTACAAACCTTTTAGAATTTTTTGAAAAGGTCAACAGGCACGTGGATTTGGGTGAACCGGTGGATATAGTCTATCTGGATTTTCAAAAGGCTTTTGACACAGTCCCTCACCATAGGCTGCTGAGAAAATTGCATAGTCAGGGGATAAGAGGGCAGGTCCTCTTATGGATTGAGAACTGGTTGAGATCCCGGAAACAAAGAGTAGGTGTCAATGGGAAATTTTCACAATGGAGAGAAGTGAAAAGCGGTGTGCCCCAGGGCTCGGTCCTGGGACCGGTGCTTTTCAATCTGTTCATAAATGACCTGGAGACAAGGATAAACAGTGAGGTGGCCAAGTTTGCAGATGACACAAAACTTTTCCATGTGGTAAAAACCAGAGAAGATTGTGAAGAGCTCCAGAAGGATCTCTCCAAACTGGGGGAGTGGGCTGAGAAATGGCAAATGCGTTTTAATGTAACCAAATGTAAAGTAATGCATATTGGGGCAAAAAAATCCAAACTTCATCTATCAACTCATGGGCTCTGAGTTATCTGTGACGGATCAGGAAAGAGATCTTGGTGTGTTGGTGGACAGCTCCATGAAGGTGTCTCCCCAATGTGTGGCAGCAGTGAAGAAGGCCAATTCCATGCCAGGGATTATCAAAAAGGGGATTGAAAAATAAAACAGCCAACATTATAATGCCGTTATATAAAACAATAGTAAGGCCCCACCTGGAGTATTGTGTACAATTCTGGTCACCGCATCTCAAGAAAGACATAGTGGAACTGGAAAAGGTGCAGAAGAAAGCGACTAAAATGATTACTGGGCTGGGGCACCTCCCTTATGAAGAAAGGCTAAAACAATTGGGCCTCTTTAGTCTGGAAAAAAGGCGCTTGAGGGGGGATATGATTGAGACATACAAAATAATGCAGGGTATGAGTAAAGTGGATAGAGGGAAGCTCTTCTCCTCTCTCAAAATACCAGAACTAGGGGACATACACTCAAATTGAGTGCTGGGAGAGTAAGAACTGACAAAAGAAAATATTTTTTCACCCAGCGTGTTGTAAGTCTATGGAACTCCCTGCCACAGGATGTGGTGATGGCATCTGGCCTGGATGCCTTCAAAAGGGGATTGGACAGATTCCTAGATGAAAAGTCCATCACGGGTTACAAACCATGATGGAGATGTGTAATCTCTAGGCTTTAAACCAGGGTACTTCAAGGGCCAGATGCAGGGGAGTGGTATCAGGAGACAGATATCTAGTCTCATGCGCTCCCAAACGCATCTGGTGGGGCCGCTGTGAGATACAGGAAGCTGGACTAGATGGGCCTTTGGCCTGATCCAGCATGGCTCTTCTTATGTTCTTATGTTCTTATGACCCTGTCCAGAAGGTGATGCTGGGGGACAATTGCTCTGCACGGTGGTGTTTACATCACAGGGTTCCACAGGGCTCAATACTGTCCCCCATGCTGTTTAACATTTACATGGAACCGCTGGGAGAGGTCATCAGGAGGGTTGGACTGAGGAGTCAGCAATATGCTGATCCTCAGCTCTATCTCTCATTTTCCACCAATCCAGGTGAGGCTGTCTCTATACTGAACTCGTGTCTGGGCCAGATAATGGACTGGATGAGGGTTAATAAATTGAAACTTAATCCAGACAAGATGGAAGAGCTGTTAGTGGGTGCTTCACCAGAGAGGTTAGAGGGCCATCTCCCTGTTCTGGACAGGGCTGCACTTCCCCTAAGGGACAAGGTCAGCAGCTTGGGGGTACTCCTGACCCCAGTCTAACTCTGGAAGCCCAGGTGGACTCGGCGGCCAGGGGTGCCTTTCGACAGCTGCAGAAAATATACCAGCTATGTCCCTAGGTGGACCAACAGAGGCTCAAGACAGTTACTCATGCACTGGTAACATCCCATATTGATTACTGCAATGCGCTCTACATGGGGCAGCCTTTGAAGATGGTTCTGCGATTGCAACTGGTTCAGAATCGTGTAGCCTGGCTGGTGAGTGGTGGGGCTGCCAGAGATCATATCACACCGATTCTGCAGAACCTGCATTGGTCACCAGTTGTTGCCCGAGCCCAATTCAAAGTGATTGTTTGGGCATATAAAACCCTAAATGGCTTAGGACAGGCATGTCCAAACTTCGGCACTCCAGATGTTTTAGACAGCAACTCCCACAGTCCTTTGCCACTTGCAATCTAAGCTTAGAATTCTGGGAGTTGTGGCCCAAAACATCAGGAGGGCTGAAGTTTGGACATGCCTGGCTTAGGACCTAGATATCTGAAGGACCGTCTCCTTCCATATGAACCTACCCGGCAATTAAGATCTACCCAGGGAGCCCTCCTGAGAGAGCCATCCCTCAAGGAGTTGAAGGGATGGCTTGTAGGTCTAGAGCAGTGCTGGCGAACCTATGGCACGGGTGCCAATGGTGGCACTTGGAGCCCTTTCTGTGGGCACTCAACTTCACGCCTTCACCGCCACCTGTATTCAGGCTAAATTGCTGTATTGGCACTTTATGAAAAATTAGTGGATTCTAAATCGCAGTTTGGGCACTCGGTCTCTAAAAGGTTCGCCATCACTGGTCTAGGTTATGGAATGCCTTCCCAAGTGACATCCACCTGGTGCCAACACTGATGGCATTTCGGCACCAGATAAAAACCTTTCTGTTTCTGAAGTTTTTTTAACTGGCATAACACAGATTGTGGGTCCTGGTGGCAATTTTAGTGTTTATTGTTTAAATGTTTTTATTGTTTTTAATTGTCCATTGCATTTTAATGTTTTAACTGTTTTTATTGTTGATTTTAATTGTATGCTGCCCAGAGACCTTTGGGTAGTGGGCGGCATATAAGTTGTATAAACGTATAAATGTATAAATGTATAAGTAAGTAAGTAAGTAAGTAAGTAAGTAAGTAAGTAAGTAAGTAAGTAAGTAAGTAAGTAAGTAAGTAATAAATAAATAAATAAATAAATAAATAAATAAATAAATACCACAGAGATGTAATTGGCTGCTTCCACCTCCATGTATTGTGAGGACATCACTGTGGGCTTTGTCTTTGTCTGCTCTGCTGTCATGTCAGGGGCTATGTCTGTTTTTCTGCTGTTGTAAGCCACTTCCTGCTTGTGCTGGACTAGATGTTGTGGATGTTCCACTGAAACAGCAGTTGCATATTGGCGACCTGAGTTTGGATTATTCTTAAAAGATTTTAAGAATGTTAAAATAAAACCTTGCAATGTATGTTACCCAAAAGTAAGTTACAATGTATTTGGTAGAGCTTTCTTGCAATTAAACCTGCACACCTCTGTTTTTGGAACTTTATTTGAAACTAATATTTGTGTCTCCGTGTATATTTACCCATAAATTAATCTCCTTAGCATCAATAGAAGCTACTTTCTACATGTAAATTTCCAAATTATGGCAGTAATAGGACACATTTTCAAAGAAATATGTCGGTTAGAGATTGGGTTAGTTGAACTTCAGGTTCCTCTATGGAAGTGGTGAGTGCTCCAATGCTGGAGGCACCAAAGAGAAAATTGGACAACCATCTGTCAGAGGTGGGGGACTCAGACACAATCTGTCTGCTACTTATTAAGTGGTACTTTCATCAATTCTCAAACAAACCAGAAGCACTTCACACCTCCACCAGCAATACCATAGCTAGTGGCCCATACTTAATTAGTCGTGGGAAAGGTTTCATAGGTGGGACTTTCATGCACCCTAGACCTTTGTCCACCTAACATGCCTATTCAAATCATGGTCCACCATGAGCCTGTTCAGGCTATTGTCCATCTAACAAGTCTATTCAAGCCTTTGTCCAACTTATGAGCCTATTCAGACCCAGGTCTGTGTGAAATCAAGGTGAACTATAAAATGGAGGACTTGCCACTAACTTTCCTCAGACTGACGAAGCTGCTTGGATGAGTAGCGAAACATTTCAGTCTCTCAAGAAGAGAAGTTGCCATGACTCACCTTCCAGATCTGTCAGATCTGCTTTGACTTGGATTCCTGCATTGAGTAGGAGGTTGAACTCACAGGCCTTATAAGATTCTATGTTGTTTGCACACTGCCAAAAACACCATTTGTGTTTACATAAACCAGGTAGTAGCAAAACTGAACTGATTCCTGACTTCAGAAGTTGTACACACTGTTTTACCAGTCTAATAACTAATGTGTCACCTTGTGGATGCTAACATATAACCCTATTTTCCTGGCCAAAAGATGCCCTGTCTATAAGATGACTCCCTCTTTTCCAACCAAAATTACAGTTTTGGAACCACACAGTTCTCTCCTCGGCTTACTTCCATGTATAAGATGACCCTCAATTCTGAGTCTAATAATTTTAGACGACAATATACTGTAGTCTTATACATGTATTATATTTATAATTCTGGAGCCAAAGTTGTCCTTTCTTGATGTTTGTATTGCAGATAGAAGATGTTATCTTAGGAGAGCACTCTCTTCTGGATATAAAAGTGGATGCCTCTTTTAAGACAGATGTAGCCACCAGTGTTTTTACAAGTACTCACATGAAAACTAATATTTAGTCCTCCCTGAAGTGTGTAAAGCCCATATTTGTTGGCAGAAGCATGGAAGATCAAACCCCCTGTTGTCTGTTTAATTGTGGAAACTCAACTGTTTGAAGAGAGAGGGCTGATGCTATATCCAAGTAGCCTCTCCTCATATGCCAGACCCCCAGTTTGTGGCCATATAGATAGATAGATAGATAGATAGATAGATAGATAGATAGATAGATAGATAGATAGATAGATAGATAGATAGATAGATAGATAGATATAGGTTCTGCATGCTTTGAAATTTGAGCTTTGAAGTCTTTCAGAATTCTCCTGTCTGGTTGATTGATATATATTTGTAGTAGTTCAATTTTTTTAAAAAAATTGCATCAATGTTTTGGTCCTGTTCACAAGTATGGAGAGAGGACACCATGGGCTTGGGGTAGTGATGGGAGAATGCCTTTAATTCATAGTCTTGAGACAATCTGAAGAAGTGCACAGGTGCAAGATCAGATTGGGTAGTGACCGGATAAAAGAAGCACAGTTTAAGTAAGCTTTCGTACAACAGAAACTCAAGGCAATGTGTTTTCCAATTCAATTATTTAAAAGCTATTGATTGCCATTCCTTTTATAATCCCTCAATGTAGTTAAAACACATAAGAAAGGGCTATTGTTTTCAAAAAATGTCTTTCAGCCTCCGTCTCCCTGCAGATGACACTCCGGCTCTGTCTCGTTGGGGAATTCACATCAAACTCTGGTTCATAATTTATGTAATGACATATACTTGGACACTGATTAGCTACCTTATCAGCCCCGTAATAAAGGAAGCATAACCCCTAGTTTATCATTCATTTATCTGAAGTCATTTTGAATAATATCACAAGATTGTAATGTAATCATTATGCTGTACAGCATGTGTGGGCCAGTATTCTACATTGTCAGTGTCAGAGGACTGTCATAGTTCATACTACTTAATTTGCTCACTTCTTGCACATTTATGAAATTGGAGTCAACAGTCTAGGGTAGCCGTAATATTCTGAAGAAGGCATTTATACAAATTGTTAATAAGACATCCGATAAAAGTAAAAGGCAAGGAAAGAGAAAATGAAATAATCAGCTCTTTGGGTGAGTGTTGAGAGGGGTGATGACCCCACATCAACAAACTGAATGAATTTTCTTTGATTTTTTAAAAACATTAAAATTACAAAGACTTGGCTTGGCGTTTTGTATAGTCCTTGCTCAGTATTCAGTATTTCCTTTCCAGCTTGTTCTAACAAAACTAATAACAAGACAGCTAGCATTTGAACTTAATGAAATTAAAATTAGCACATTGATTTTTCTCCTTGGGATTTATGATTCAAAGTAGGGTGGTACATTTCATGTTCTCACTTCTTCGCCTTCCCTAAAAATTACAAAGATAGAACCAATACACGTTAATAGCAACATGTACATGTCTGCCTCTGGACATCCATAGTTTTGGCACATATACTCACAGGGTATATTTTTAATATTTTATTTGAATATATGTTCTTTGAAGGTAGCACGGCACAGAAGAAGATTAGATGGGTCATGTAGAAAGCACTGATGGCAGGATGTTCAGCCGGAACAGCCAGGGGTTGGCTGCAGTTATGTCTAGCATCTACCACCAGTGGTGTCTGCAACCCTCTACCCAACAGTAGAGCCAAAAAAGTAGAAACTGCATGGCCTTGGCTTTCTCATTTTGACTAGTCTGCAAAGTACCCCATGACTTGATCAACTTGAGTGTCCTTGGTGTGCCATCTAGGCTCACTCCACAGGCCTAGGAGAAAGGGAGTTTCCGTGGTCCCTGGAAGTCAGGGAAGTGGAGGAAGGCAACAGTTTAATGTGTGGTGGCTGGAGGGGAAAGCAACAGCAGGGATAAAGGGAGAGAAAGCTAGAGGACCCAGGGCAGTCATCATTGTCACCAGAAGAGAAAACGCAGAAAGAGGTTATCAAGGAGTGTGAACCTGTTTTCTATGCCTTCATGAAAAAATACTGTAAGATGGGACAGAGGACCTTTGAAGCCACCTCCTCCCACCATGGAAATGGTTGGGAACAAGGATCCCCTCCATCATAACCTGCTGCAGCTCTTGCATGGCTTCACTTTTGGTGTCCTTGCTGCCCAACAGGGGCCAGAGTGCCAAGCCCAACCTAACTTTGGACCTGGAAGCACAAGCAACAATGAGGTGTTCTGGGAGAAACAACTCAGTGGACCTTGTTCCCTCCTACCCACCTGGCTCTACCAACCCTTCTTTGAAGGGCTATAACCCAGACCAGGTTCCATTCTCATCTCATGTTTTGTTGGACCTGGACTGTCAGTGGTCCCAGTGAAATGAAGTGGGGCCCAGCATGGACTGATTGTACCAGGAAGAGGATTTACTGCTAGAAACTCAGCCTCCTGGGTATGTGGGAACAGGGTCTGTTGGTACAAGTGCTGTTCCATTATTAAAAGCTGTTGAGTATAAGAAACCAAAGCTGGAACCCATACAGTCATTGTCTAGAGAATCCCTGGATACTGAGAACCCAGGAGGCAGAGCCACAAGCTCTAACAACCTCATTCTGTTTCAAGCATGTCTAGTTCAAGAACTAACCTCAGAATCTTTGAACCGGAGAATAGGACTCGTGAGTTTGTAGGGCTGGGCATAGAATGCAAAGTACTAGAAACAAGAGCTGTGGTTGCCTTGGCTTACGATCTGTTCTATTCACTTAAGATAGCTTTCTGATCTCAGGTGGTGATGAAGAATTAAAACAAGGTTGAACAGCAGTCTAGTTGACTCTGGTATCTGGAATGAGGGAATGAGAGAGCACCATCTCATCTTTCTTTTTTGGAAGCAACATGTCTTGGACTTGTCCTGGGACAAGAAACATAATTGCTTTTCACAGCTTGAGCCTGCACTCATTTTAAAGGGCCACCACCTCCTCTATGTTTCTGCCTGTGGACAATCTTGCATTTTCACTCCTGTTTCAAGCCCAATTGATGGGAACTCAGCACAAAAGCTTTGGAAGCTGATATGCCAAATGAGTCTCTTTAGTGCAGTAGTGTCTAGTTCTGGCAGCAGATCTACAACAGTCATAGATGTGTGTGTGTGTGTGTGTGTGTGTGTGTGTGTGTGTGTGTGTGTGTGTGTGTGTGTGTGTGTGTGTGTGTGTGTGTGTGTGTGTGCGTGTGTGTGTGTGTGTGTGTGCATGTGTGTGTGTGTGTGTGTGTGTGTGTGTGTGTGTGTGTGTGTGTGTTGTGCATCTTAATCAAGGTGACGATAATAGAACTTTCAAGGTATGTGAGTTTTAAAAGAATCATAGAACCAGAATAATTGAGCTGGAAGACTAAATCCATTCCAACCCCCTGCTCAATGCATTATTCCATATAAAAGCAGATCCAACAGATTGTCTCTTGAATGCCTCTAGCACTTGAGTGCTCTCAAGGTAAAAAGTTCCATTGTTGTGCTGTTCTAAGAGTTAAGAGGTTTTTTTCCTGATAGTCAGCGTAAATCTGGCTTCCTATAGCTTGAGTCCATTATTACATGTCATGTACTCTGAAAGATTCAGAACTGATTGTGCTTCTCCTCTGCTGATCTGCCAAGTGTCCTGATTTGGGTGGGACATTCACGTTTTCTAGCTCTTGACATGCCATCTTCCTGGAACATTTCTTTCACCGGAAATGCCCTGGGCGGCAGTGGCAGAGCAGCAGCAGAAGAGGACGAGGAGCAAGTGAGGGGGGCAGATCCCTTTCAGGTCTGCCAGTACAAGACGCTCGGCTGGCGGTGGCAAGCTTGAAGCTTGACTGATGACTTCAGCTCCTTCAGCAGCCAACTAGAGCTCCCCCCTGCCCGAGAAGCTAGCGAAGCCCAGACCGATGCCGCCAGCTGCTCTCCAATGGCCACAGCATGCTGAGGGGAAAACATGCCTTCCTCCTCGTCGTCCCCTGGCGGGCCCATGTGGTGGAAGGTACGGTGTGTGTGCATGCGCATGCAGGTGCACGTGTACCTATGGAGTTTTGTGTTTGTGTTTGTCTGCGCGTGTGTACTAGCACACTCGTGTGCACACACACATTACACCTCCCTCCTCCTGTCCCGCGCAGCACCTGGAAAAACTTGACAGCTATGCTCATCTGTATGACTACCTCTTAAGTATTTTAAAAGTACCATCAGATCTCCCTCAGTCTTCTTTTCTTAAGGCTAAATGTGCCCTGTTATTTCATTCCTTCCTCAGGGGGCTTAACTTCCAATCTCCGGATCATCCTTGTTGCCCTCCTCTAAACTTACACCAGTTTGTTAGCATCCTTCTTCAAATGTAGTGCCCAGGACTGAACACAGTACACTAGATGAGATCTAACCAGTGCCAAATAAGGAAACTAGCACCTCACAGGGTTTGGAGACTGGACGTCTGTTAATGCATTCTAAAATAGAATGTTCTTTCTGCAGCCACATCACACAATTGGCTAATATTATGATCTACAATAATTCCATGATCCTTCTCATCCATAATATTTTATTTTATTATCTTTACCTAAGATAATAAACTAAGACAAAAGGCAGATCACAACATGCTAAAAACATACAAATAATTATCATAATCTTTTCACTGTTCTTTAATTTTAATTCAAAAACAACTGATTTAAAAATACAAACAAGGGAAGAACTATAGCACCCTTTCCTCTTAAAAGCCCCTTGGTAGAGCAGCTAGAAATTGCTAATGGGCTGCCACAACAATAAGGGAGAGGGTGATATACATTCTCATGGGAATCCCACAACCTGGAATTGCTACTTCAAAGACTCTCTCTTGAGTCCTCACCAAATGTCCCTGTCCCTGTATGTATGGTTTATTTATTGTTCATTATTGCTCCATGTTTATAAATATCCTTATAAATATATAAACATTGACTGTTTCTTGACAAAGATCCACTAAAGGACTTTGAGAGATTTGAGAGTAGTTTCATTGGAGAGTTTTGTCAAAAACTAAAACTAATCTTTATGCTCATAACTACAGTAAAATAAATGACCTTTGAAACTCACGTTAGATTAAAACTTCTTCAGATATGTTCTTTCCTTTTGAATATATATACCTGAATTTATTAATGGATGCAACACTGGTAGAAAATTATTGGCAGACATCTGCTCATTATTTTTCCTAATGTTGGAGTGCAAGGAGAATATCCATAAATGATAGCCATGTTTTTATATACTGTCTTGGTTCTCTAGATTCTTCACTCTAAGTTAAGAATATTTGTCTTCCAATAATTGGCCATCTTCAATGACTGTTTCTGCCTTTGGGATAAAGTAAACATGCATAGGAGCACACTGTTGGAATGGAGCATATCACTGCTGCTGCTGCAAAAAAAAAAGGAGTAGTAACTGAGAATTTCTCAGTTGATGAAATTAAATCATGCCACACTATCAGCAGCCTAACTCATGGACATAAGGACGTAAGTTATTGGAATTCAATAATAACTGGAGGGCCATAGTTGTAGATACTGCTAGGATAAAATGAATGGGCATATCTTGTATCTTAAAGTGCCATCTCTAGCCAATATGTATATTACCTAAGCATTCTGCAATAAACTAGAAATGGGCACAAAATGAAAAATAAAATGTTGTTTTGTTGTTTCATTACATAACAAATTACTTTGTTATGTAACAAAATGGTAGGAAGTGTTTTGTCACAAAATGCCATTTTTCCTCTAGAAATGAAACAATTCATCCTAGAGAAAATGGCAGGAGAACTTCCTCAAGCTCTTCCCTGTAAGCCCCTGAAATTTGGAAAGGTTTGAGGGTCAGGGGGCTGAGTTATTAATCTGCAAAGGGGGTGCCCCTAGGAAAAAAAATCTTTGTAATTGAGCGAGAAGCCACTAATCATCCGCGTAGGCAAGCGATTAGCATCACTGCGGCTTGGCTTCCAAATCCAATTAGAAAGATTTTTTTCCTATGGGCACCCCTTTGGAGCTTAATAACTCAGCCCCCTGACCCTCAAACCTTTCCAAATTTGGGGAGTTACAGGGAGGAGCTTCAGGAAGCTCCTCTGCCATTTTGGTGCCTCTAGGACCCAGAGGAGCATTTCAAAACTACTTTAAAATTCATTAGTAATGAAACTACTTAAGAAATGAAACAAAATCAAAACACTCTTTTGCTGTTTTGTGCCCATCTCTACAGTAAACTCTGAACTGGTGTAGTTTTTGTGTAATTTGGATATGGATCCAGAAAAATAGTTCTACAGAAAAGTGATACTGTCGTAGAAAAAGACTTACCTGAATTGACCAACAATTCTCAGTCTCTTTACTCTTGAGTAGACCCTCCAGTTTGTTTTACATCCTTCAGATCAGGATGCAATGATTAAGGATTGGATAGGCTCTTCCCCTTCATAAGCTCTATGATTCTAAAAAGAAATATGTGAAGCCTTATCAAACTGTTACTGCTATTCTGTCGTAAGTAAATTATTACCTACATGAAGAATTACGAGATATGTTTAGTAAAAAACAAAACAGAAAATTCAATTAGATTAGTCACTGTTCTTATTGTAAGACAGTAAAAACAAATGAGGACATCATCAATCTTGTGTCCTACTATAACTCATGAGTAATTTAATCCTATTTAAGATTTTATCCCTATCTAAGTAACAGAAGCAAATTCATTAATGCCGTGTTTCGGTGCCTCTTGTTTTTTGTCAATCAAGAAATTCAGTGACAAATTTGAGATTTGTCTCCTGTCTTTGTTATTGTGGAAAACAATTTATAATGTACAGTTTATGAGATAATTATTATAGTTGTTAAGACTGAATCTAGCCCCTGCAGGAGTTGTGGTACAATGAGCATGCTAGGGTTTTATCGCTGTGATAGTTTGACATTTGGAACATTTGTTAGTTAATGTCAGATTGTGATGAAGATAAAATAATAAAAATGATAGCAACAACGTCAAGCCTTCGGAGTGGATGATTAAAAAAAATAAAGAGGGTTGAAATGCACTTAACAGCTGGAATAATATCTAGGTTGGGTAACTGCATGCAAAAACTGGATATAAAACTGAAAAATTGCTACTCATTTCAGCAACACATGGTACATAAAACAAGTCAGAATACAGCTGCATGAACACATATATAAATATGAGTGAAATAAACAAAGGGTGTTTTTTTATGTGACTGAACAGAAAGGGCTTGAGTCTTTATGAAATTATACAAGGTAAGTTGATTTTTATTAGTAAGTGAAAAATAACTATGCACTTGGAGGGGGGATATATAAAAGAGAGCCTACCAGCCAAAGATGGCAATTACCTGCCTCTAATTTCTATTCTAAGATTTTCTAATATTGCTAGCCACACTAATAAACCCTGAAGATTCTGTAAAATGAAATATAGTTGATAAGTAATGTCATCTTAGTATTTGTAGTCATAAATCAAGAAGCTCATTATTATCTACTAGCTAAAGGCTCCCTACATTTTGATCCCTGCAGCAAAAGGAAGTCATCACTGAAACCGCTTACCTTAACCCTGTCTCTTCTTACCTCTGCCTCTCCGGTCTTCTTATTCTGTCTTCATCGGTCCTTGACCCTGGCATAGATAATTTCCTCAAATAGTCTTCAGCCTCTTGTTTCCATAGATTTTGGATGACCTCTAAACAAAAACAAGGACTGCAAACAAGAAATGCCCAGGGAAGGGCATTAGAAGGGCAAACAAGCAATGCCTGGAGAATGTGGGTGGCAAATAATTGAAAGTGTAAAGGGCTGAAATATGACATGCTTGAAGGAGAGTAGCCTTTTGTCCATTGAATGAGAGTGGCCTTTTTTCCATCACCAAACTTGAGGACAAGCTTCCATCACCAAACGTGAGGACACACACACACACACACACACACACACACACACACACACACACACACACACACACACACACACACACAGAGAGAGAGAGAGAGAGAGAGAGAGAGAGAGAGAGAGAGAGAGAGAGAGAGAGAGAGAGAGAGAGAGATGCAAAACTAGAAAACATTTTATCCATGAAGTAGAATCACCTTCCAATCATCTGAGTGAGAGAGCATGACTAGATAAAATGAGAGAGCATGACTAAATAAGCCATGTGCTTGCTGAGTCTGATGTGTGAGTAGTGCTAATGGTGGGTGGGCAATGTCAAGGTCCTTGATCACAGTTCTTCACCTTTATTTCAGACTTGGATTTTATCTCAGAAAACACCTTTAAAAGGAGGGACATCATCTTTAAAATCAGTCTTTTCAGTAGAGGTCTGTCCTCTGTAAAAAGAGGTCATGTCATCACCCTACCTTGAATCAATGATCTCATTTTGAGATTGGTCTAGATTGTTTTTGAACAAAATGCATTTGCATCTTCCCTCAGCTCTACAGGTTATTTAGAGATAATATTTTTAGGGATCCTGGTACCATCACCATCCAATTGTACCTGATCCCAGATGCCATAGCTTCTGTACTGTAGGACTAGTACATTAGCAGACATTTTTAAGCATCCACGAAAAATGTTTACAATATCACTAGACCTAAGTGCTAATTTTAACCAGAGGAAACACGCTGAATCAATTTGGCACCATGTAAGTGTTGGCCTACTACCGATATAATGACTAGAATCATATTTATGTTGGGATATGATAGGTGGAACCTCCCATGACTATTTATAGCTGGATGCTGAGGTGCTGGGATGCATTTCAGTTGCATAGTCAGGGATGTTACCAGGCACTTGATTGAGATAGGTGTAGTTACACAATCAGGCACCTCATCAGTTAGCTGCAGTTGGCTGTGGCAAGTGACACAAACTTTAAGCCAGTGAGGGTGCAACTACACAGCAAGTCACATTAATTCATAGTCACTTGCTATAAAGTCACACCATGAAAATCAGGATTGTTTGCCCTAAGTGAGGATGAAAGCCTTGTTTGCAGGTTGTTTGAAGCTCTTTTGCAGCCCTATGAAAGGAATGATTACAAGGATTTTCTCCTCTCATTTTCTTCTGTGTTGTTTTCTTTTGGCCACTATCTAGCTGCCATGGAGCAACAGTGCTGACATTAAATTGTTTAAAAAGAAAACGTGTGTGTTTTGCTGGTGGAAAACAGGTATCTAATTTATTTATTTATTCACAAATACTGTATAACTAACGCTCTATATCCCTCTAATATTGTCAATGCAAACATTTATGCTTGCATTTTGCTCAGCTTCCTATGAGTGTGTGTTGGTGTAGCAGCTGTTCTTCATGGGTTCAAGCAGTCATACCACCTGAATGGATCCATTAAAAATGGTAAGCACTAATGGTGAAGGCAAAATTTGGTGGGGGGGGGGGTGATTTGTTTTCCCCACTGCATTATGTAGTCAACAGAAAAAATCGATGATAACTGAGACAAGTAATTGCATTTAGTTCATCACATCTAAATCTACATGAAATCTTATGCATCTTCAGAAGTGAACAATCCATTCTGATGCCTATTAATATGGAAATAAACAAAGTAAGCATGTGGAAGATGGGAGTCTCAATCAGAAATGCATTACTGCTGCAGTTCCGGTTCCAGTTACACTGTGTTGAGATAACTTGATAAGTCCTACAGCTTATCAAGTTGAATTCCTCGAGATAAAAGGGACCCTAAGAAGGGTAAGTTTCCTTGGAGAGGAAATGAAGAAAAGGCAGTGCCTGCAGACCACGAAGGGAATGGTGTTGAACTTCTATGGAAGCAGAAGGATGCCTTATTTCCCATTGGAGGAAAATTGACACCATTAACGGGTGAAGGCCTGAGCTCTTGGTACTGGAAAACTTCAAAAAGTTGTAATTATTTGGTGTATTGCAAGTAAAACTGCTTTTATCCTTATATCTCTTTTCTTCAAACAAGCCCTTACTCCCCCTTTTGTGGAAGCAGCATTTGGCAAAGGGGTGTGAATCTTTTTAAAGACAAGCACATATCTGAAGAAGTGAACTTCCTCACATTTATTTTACGTATTTGCCTTTCTGCCTATTGCTTTTTTGGGCTTGTAGAGAAAAAAAACTATTGAGGAAACTCCTTTTTGTTTTGTGCTTTCTATATAAGGTGGATTTAAAGATGGAGTTTATTTGACCTTGAATGGACTCTGTTCCCCGCCTCTTTTGCTCTTCCTTTCTTCAATCCAGTCACTTCCCTCTATACACCTTTCTTTTGGAAACTGAGTGGCAGAAACTATGATTACAAACAATATTAACTCTTTGTTATGAGCTATAAGAAAACAATCAGCTGTGAAATCTTATCAGATGAAGAGTTTGCCAATATAATTCTATGTGGATTGCAAAAATAATAGACATTTATACATCACAGATGGACCCATCTTCAGAAGATACAGAGATTTTTAATCCTGATCAAGACACCAAGGCAGAACAGAGAGCTGATTTTAATCTACAGACAAATACAACAAGATTGGTGCAGGATAAATCTTTGAGTAGGCCAAATTTATGAAGCAAGATAAATGCATCTGATTTACCCAATATGGATACAGAAGAGAGAAAAGCTTGGGATCTTTTCAGCAGCAGAGCAACTATTAAGATTGATATCAAGATAAAAGAACAATTTATGAAGATGACGGACTTGGCAGGGAAAGAGAAAATTCAGAAAGGGAATTTCTGGCTTAGTAAATCGATTACATTTTTTAAAAGTTTGCTTTCTGTATTTTAATTGTCTAATGCTACTAATTGATTGGTATGATATGGGAAATGGAAAATAAAAATTTGAAGACCAACCTGAAATATAAATAAATGTTAATTTGTTAGATCCTTAAAAGAATTGTGATAGTTAGATACAGATAAGAACTTCAATACATACAGTGAAATCTGTAGACCAAGAGGTAGCTCTTTTATAATTACTGAATAAAGTACTAACTTGAGTTAGAGAAGGCTTTTGAAATTAGGTATTTTAAGAAGAATAGGTAAATTTATCATGGATGACATTTATGATATATATAGTTAGCTAAAGTGTATCCTAAGTTGTTTAGTTAACTGAAGAATTAAACATCGAGACTGAATATACTGTCAACTCGAGATTAGGCTAAAGATAGAATATGGATGAGACAGTAAGGAAACTAAGTATGAAAGTATGTTCTTTTAAGTTGGGAAACGAGATATTGATTATACTGTGCTGAAATGTTTGGAAAAATTGTGACTGAATTGGTAACACGACAGGAAACAAGCAACAAATTTGTTTTATTTGGTTCAGTTTAGAAAATAATAAAAATGTTTTTACAAGGAAATGCATTACTGCTTTTTAATATAAAAGCTACGTTATCTCATAATTTATAATTGTCACCTCCCTCCTTTGCTTTTCTATGTTTTTACCTATGTTTTTTCTATGTTTTTATATGGCATTCTTGGATTTTCCCTCCACCATTTCATTTTACATATGTCAGATATTTTCTGCCAGACTTGTAACCTACTACAGTGGGTCCTCATATAGCAAACAGTTTGTATAACATAAAATCTGTAAAACATAAAAAATTCCACAAGTAGGGGAAATTTGCTTAACAAAATCGTCTATGGATATAATCCGTACAACATAAAAATAGTCGCAATTAGGGATTACTCTGTTTTCAATGGGAAATTTGTATAAAGAAAAATTTGCTTAAAATAATTTCATTTGGCATGAATTAATTCCTTTATACAATGTACCACTGCATAATGTTTATTTATAGTAATATTGTATGATTTCAGTAAAAAAAAAATCCAACTGTCTTTTTCTCCTGATTGAAAACTATCTTTTTAAAAGAAAAAAGAAAAAAGAAAATAATGAACTTGGCCCTTCCACCCTGCATATGTGACTTTCATATGGAAGTTGAGTCATGGCAGCCAGAACTTCCAGATAAACTCACCTGGATGACTGAGAATCTTCACAGACATGTGACTTTCATATTTCTGACACCTTGGAACATATATGAAATGCAGATCTGAAAGAGAAGGCTTGTAAATCAGAGCAAGTTGGAAATTATTTCAATTCACTTTCAAGCAAAGGGTCTTTGCCATTCTACAATCAGTGGGTGCTTTTGAACTTCACTTGCACACTAGCTGTGCTATTCTAGCCATGATAATGACTGTACTTCACAAATCTTAAAAAGCATGTATAAGTATTTAAGAAGTGAGCCGTCTCCAGTCATATGGAAAAAACAAACACTAAACCTAGATGTGGTTAATTCAAAAGCTGCATCTGAGCACTCAAGCCCTCCAAATTTTGACTTATTTGAAATGCTTTGTTATTTCTTCTAGCAATAAAAATATAGCCCCGTGATTTGAACTGGGAGGTATATGTCAAAGGTGAATAAATTAAGATTTCAACAAAACAATGTTACATTGGGGTTTGATAGCTCAGTGGTTTAGGCATAGGCTGGACTTGGGGGTTTCTTCCAGCTTTGCAGTTCTGTAATAAATCACTTTCTGTTTGAAAAACCACAAAGCATCGATACACCTACCCACCAGTTGATGATGATGATGATGATGATGATGATGATGATGATGATGATGATGATGATGATGGTGGTGGTGGTGGTGGTGGTGGTGGTGGTGGTGGTGGTGGTGATGATGATGATGATGATGATGATGATGATCATCATCATCATCATCATCATCATCATCATCAACAACAACAACAACAACAACAACAACAACAACAACAACAACAACAACAACAACAACAACAACAACATCTCTGATGGTGGCCCCAAAAGTGCTTCTTGCTGAACCGGAAGTGACTTCTAGAAAACTGGAAGTTACCTCCAGATCGCTAGAGAGCACTTTTGGGGCCTTCGACGGCCTTTCTATGCATGTCAGAGGCCTCAGAAATGCTTTTCAGTGAACCAGAAGTGACCAAAGGCCGTTGGAGGCCTATTCGGGGCAGCGCCAGGCCTGGGGTAATAACAGGAGCCCTGATACAGGCCTCCCCAACTTAACCCAGGGGGCTTTTTTATATACTGTGGTCCTGGTATATGAATCGCAAAAGGGTGAGGGGTTAATGTAACATGCTTTCTGATATGTGTAGTGCTATAATAGGCCATTCTAAGAGAACACAACCCTGCAGGTCATTGCTTACATCTTATCCCCTTCCACTTCTTCAGGAAACAGAGCAAACCAGGAATAAAGTAAACAATGAATAAAGCAGATGCAGCAGAACATATTCATCTTAGTACAATGACTCCTTAACCTCGAGTCATTTTTTAAAAAGTTGCCTAAGTGAGAAGACAAACATAACATGTATGGAACTTTTTGAATTGCAAATATGCTTTCAATACCAAAATTGCAAAGATGAGCATGTGACCTCTCCCTTACTCTTACTTTTGCCACAACCTCCTTCATGCTACTGCCTGTCTCAGTGATAAAATAAATGATCATGTATTATACATACAGTAATCTCCACCAGATGGAACAAGGGGAGGTGAGAGAACTAGAAAGACCACTTGACGTGGCATTCATTTTTTGGCAGTTTAAGCTGACAGTTTGCCCTGGTTCTGTGTCCCTTTTTAATGTTACATTTTACTTCTTGCTGAACTTTTGCAGTGGTAACTGGATGTTCCATCAATAATTCCTGGTAGATGCTCCTGGTGGATAAGAAATGGCAAAAACAGGCCTCGCGAAACATAACATGGAAGAAGGAAGCAGAAACATTTTCTAATGGCCGTCCATAGTTGAATGCATGTCTCTCCCACGTTAGAACTGGGTCACGTTTGGGAAATTCTGATTTAAAAAAGAACCAAATGCATTTATTGACTTGATCTGGTAGCTGCTGGTAGTCACATTCTAGCTGTTGAAGCATAGAGCTGTGTAAAGCACTGTATTTAGGGGGATTAGGGGGTCAAGCTGGGTGAAAGTTAGATGAGAGTCCTGAAGCAACATGGTGTGACTAAGAGAGAAGTTTTTTTATCCCTACTTCTCCTCTGCTGTTCATGCTTCATCCTTCTCTCTATCTTCCTGGCAATGACAGGTTTTCCTGGACCTGTGTTTGCTACCAACAGAACTGGTCTATGACATTTTCCTGGCTGAAGTGGAGGAGGAGGAGGAGGAGGAGGGGGGGGGGGGGACGGGGACAAGAAGGCAACGTCATCCTTCTCCATGGGAAAAGGACAAGAAAGTGCTGATGTTCTTTTCTGTGCCAGTAAAACCCTTCTTCAGCACCAAGAATGGGACACAAGCCTCCACTGCAAAGGTAGCAGGCTTTCCTAGGCTACTACCATCCTGCATTTGTTGCCCAAGGCATCCACCTCACTTTGCCTAATGGAAGAATCAACCCTGTTGGGACCAGCCCTGTCCATGACCAACATAGTTCCTCTATCAGCATCCCATAGACACCATCTCCTGTGCCACGTAACAAAGCCCAACCAACTCATCCTTGGACACAATTATGGACCTGCTTCCTTGACCCCTAATAATTTAGTTTCTGGAAAAGGCCATAATGTGATCTTCTAATTTTAATGTTTTTTGCTTTAAAAAAGCAGAATAGTACATTTCCCGTTCTTTTCTTTTCTCTCTTTCTTTTTAATAAAGAAAGGAGTTCAAATATTGATGAATATCACGCAAACAGGAAGCCCTTTGATTAGGCAGACTGGTATAAAATTAGTAAAAGAGTTTGATATCATGCTAAGCTTTTCAAATTCTATTGTTTCCAAAGAATAATTCCATCTATTTTAACATTTTCTTGTGCAATTCCATTGGCAACACTTCTTCCTTTGATTGTCAACTGCCTTAATTGAAAGGCGTGGTGCAATGTCTGTTTTGGCCGTTACACTTATATCTTTTGTTTCAAACCTCCAAGTGTTGGCTTTCCTGTCTGGCATTCCTTAGTATTTTCTGTTTTGGTGATGTGATGACAGACTTACAGTGTGTTTCCTTGTGTGTGTGTGTGTGTGTATGGTAACAGATGTTTATGTGAATAACAGACTTTTTTATGAAGGCATACACTTTATAGCCAAATACTAATTAAAAATAATTGCATGTAAGCATTTTTGTTTATTCCCTGTTGTGCATCTTTAATCATTTGAAATCACCTGCAGTTGAAAACTGAGGCAAAGATTTGATACTGCAATTATAAGGGGCCATCTGACTCCAAATTTGGGGAGGAGGGAGCATATTGGGAAAAAAGTTATTCAGAAAATATGGCAAAACTAGAGCATGTTGATTTGGCATTCACATTGCATTGAGACACTGATCCAAAACTGCTCGGATCCTGTGCATACTTTACTGGGACTGAGTCCCAATGAGTGCAATGAGACTTGTGAGCAGAGCTACACAGTAACTGGTTATTTCTCTACAGGGAAGTCACCAACCAAAAATTACAAAGCAGTTTTCTGAATGTATTGTATGATTCATGAATCATGAATACAATGCATATTCTTTTAACTCACGAGGTACCTCTACGTACGAGCAGCTCTACTTATGAGCAATTTGACTTAAAAGTGGAAAACCGTTGGCGTTTTAACTGCTACCTTACAAATTTTAGATGCAGTTTGCTCTAGTTATTTTTTTTTCAATTTTTCAATATTTTATTTTTATTTTTTAGATATGGCTGCTCTACTTACTTGTTCAACTTATGAGTATGCATTTGGAACAGATTAAACTCGTAAGTAGAGGTACCACTGTAATTATAATTAATTTTAATTACAGATTACTTTAATGAACTCTAGATGGGGCTGCCTGTAGAAGATGTTCAGACTCTCCAGCAACGCCTTGGTGTTGACTGAGCCAGTTGCAGTGACAATAATAGTCCTCTATCAGTTACTGGTCCATTTGTGGGCACATGTTTTCTTATGTCTTCTTATGTTCTTATTTCAAAGTATTAGAGATGGCCTATAATGCTCTATAGAGCTTGGAGTCTTGGCTATCTACATCTATTAACACCAATGGATCTTAAGATCTTCAGGAAAAGAGGGCCTTTTTAGGAGCTGGTCCTAAGCTATAGAATTCCCTTCTCTCTTCCATTGCTTTCCTTCCCCAGTCATGCAAAGATACTTTTATCTCAACAGATGTTTGTCCACCGATCAGAACCGTTTAATACTTTGTATCCTTCACTCAAAGGTTCTGGATAATCAAGCAAAACTCAGGGAGGCTCCCTGTGAGAGTCTCCTGAATAAACTGAGGGGCTTCTAATACATACGTACTCTGTCTCCAGGTTACAATAGTACACAATGTGGAATTATGAAATGGGACTTTTATGCTTGACATAACTGAGAGCCTCAGCAGGAATTTAATCCTTCCCTGATTGTGCTAAAATCCAGACCTCAAGAGCAAAATGATACAAAGGAATATGATAAAAGCATGACTTTCGGACTGGAAACATTCACCTTATATCCCAATCCTAAACAAAAGTGGTTCTTAAACTATAGCAACTATGGGGATACTGTATTAATTTCCCATGCACATGAAGTTATGTACAATATTTTACACCAAAGATTTACCATATATGGAGCAAGAAATGCAAAATGTCCAAATGTTAATCTGCAAAAAGAAAGTCCCTATAAATCATACAGCAAATATGAGTTCTCTGAAAAATTGAAAGCGAGGATTATTTCTGAAAGGCAAAGGTGTCAGAAAATTGTGCATTTTATCATCCTATCTGTTCAATCTACACAGAGACTATATCAGATTCAGATGAGGGAGGAGTGGGAAATGATTTAAGAAATACAGTACCGTTAATTTAAGGCAGGAAGATGCCATCATACTTAATACCAATGGCATGAGAGGACAATAATGAAGGACAGAAAAGGAACAGCAAAATGAGCATTGGAGCATAACAATAAGAGGGAAAAATATGACTACAGAAGAATTGCATAACTTTAATATTGATTGTTAAGATATTAGAATAATTAAGGATTTTCTTCACCCTGGTTTATTCATCTATCTCAGTGGCTGGATAACCTAAATGTTCTTGGACTGCAATTCCCAGAAGTCTTCACCACAAAATATGCAGTCCAGGAACACCTGTGCTACCCAACATTGAGAAACACTGATTTATATCAATAGAGGCTGCAGTCAAGGTATCAAAAGACTGAGACTTGGGAACTATGAGGGAACCAGAAAAGAACCTCAAGCATATTGGGAGCAGCACTAGAGATTAAAGACAAGATCACCCATACTATGCTATTCCCAGTTACTATCTATGAGTGTGATAACTTAGCAATGAAAGTATTTTAATATGTTGTCACTTTGTTGATTTTATTGTTCTGAATTGGTCATTGTTTGACCTACTGTTGTAAACCGCCCAGAGTTCCTTCAGGAAGACGGGCGGTATATAAGCTCTATAATAAATAAATAAATAAATAAATAAATAAATAAATAAAATCTAGTGTTCAGCTTTAGAGATTTGATAGATTGCTAGAAAGACAAAAAACTGGGTGCTGGATCATATTGTGTCTGAATTCTCTTAAGAAGCTAAAGTAGCTAAGCTGAGGCAGTCATACTTGGCAATTACTGGCTGAAATCCTATTCTCAGAGCTATGCTGTCTAAGGCTGATAATGTGGGTTGTTTTTTTTTTACCAGAAACAAAACATTTCGAATAGCTGAAGTAAAGTCGTGTCCTCCCTCTCCACAGCCCAAGCTGTCAAAACCAGCTGGAATGGAGAGCAGGGCAGGCTTTTGAATTTTTCACCACCTGCTCTGCTCTCCCCTTGTCGCCACTGGCACCCAGCAGTTGTGTGTGTTGTTTTTTTTTTTTTTTTTTTTTTTTTTTTACAGAATGGGCTGTGTGGAAAAGGCTACCCCTCCTCCCATAGCCTGAGCTGTTAAAAAAAACAGCTAGGTGCTGGTGGCAACAAGGGTAGAGTGGAGCAGGGGGCGCAAAATTCAAAACCCTGCTCCGCTCTCCCATTCTCATCACCACCAGCTAGCTAAAATATATATATTTTTAATGACACCACTCCATGCTTAGGTCTCATTTAGCACAGACCAAAAACAAAAAAACCCTGTTCGGTTCAGGCCAAAACAGTTTCTTTTGTTTCATTTCATAACAAAACGTTTTGTTAGATTATGAAACGATGAAACATTATGTCATTTTTCATTTTTTGCCCATCTCTAATTTCAAATTCCCTCTCCCCAAGGTATTACCTTGGCTGCATAATCCGGTGCATGACCAGCTAGTCACTGAAATGCACCCTGTGACATTTAGTCATGGCAATTTGCATGCCTTACCTGAGCTTGTCCCTGTCAAAGTGAAGTCATTTTGTTTCATGTTGTCATCATACAACCAAATCTAAGAGACCATGTACAATCATGATACAATTTCCTGGTCAGTGTTAGATTCCTCGCTGATAAGGTCTGTCATATGAGAGATCCAGCAAGACAAATAAGGCAGTACTTTAATTAGGGGAGATTATTACTCAGCAGCAACAGTTAGGACCTCCAATAAGACATTTTATAAAAAGTAATGCTTGTGGAATCAATGTTTTGGAAATTATTTTTGCTACCTCCCACCCATCATTGCTGTTTTTGGCTTGAAACTTAAAACTGGGGAATAGTCATTGTAGCCCTAATTATTCATGTAATCTGCTGCCTGGTTATTCCCACAATCAGAAAAATTCTTATGGCTGTGGAGAAAATTGATAACAAAGGGAAATGTGTGCACAGGTCTTTTCTAGAACTGTACCCCAAGGCATGAAATTTTGTAGATTTGCGGGCTGAGGGAAAGGTGCTGTAAGGAAAGGCGGGGGGGGCGAAGGAGAGAAAAGGAATTTAGCTAACTTTATGTGAATAAGTCCATTATCATTTCAGATGGAAAGGTGCCTTATTTTGTTGACTTTGGCCAGAGTATGGAAGGAATACTGTGTGAAATGTTGTTTTTATTTAAACACAATAACAAAGTTAAGTCTTAAGTGGCTTCAAAAGTCATTTTGCTATTTGAAATAAAAATATGATTGGCTGGGACACAGCACTGCCTTTGCCAAGTTTATACTACTTGTTTTGATAAGCATGCTGCTTGAGTCCCAGCTTGGCAAGACAGATCTCATAGTCATGAATTTCAAGAACTCATTATTGTCAAGAAATGACTGATCATGTGGAAAGAATACTTGAACCAAATATATTTTTAATGACACCACTCCATGCTTAGGTCTCATTTAGCACAGACCCAAAATTTCAGGGGCCTAGAAAGTGCCTGCTAAAATAACTCCCACAATGTTTTGAAACAGAAATCACCCAATTCTGTGATAAGGATATGCTATATGCATATTTTGTGCCTATGTATGCGTTTATTAATTAATTAATTTTTAAGGTGAAACTGGACATGATTTACACAATTTATTCCTGATCCTTTTGATTCTCAAGGAATAGGGAAGGAAAACTGGAGATCAGCCTACTGTATGTAAAAGAACTGGCAGAAGATTTCACACTGTTGTAATGGGGTTCCCAAACCTTCTTGTGTGGGATAGTGTATTTCCACTAAGTTCATTGTAACTTATGCATAAGTTTCATATTGTAGTCATATAGACATAGTCTAAGCCTGTTTTCTCAGAAGTAATTTTAGTAGGTTTCTGTAGGATAAGTGAGTTTTATGAGCGATCAAGACTTTTCAAAGGTTTTAATAGGGTGTGGTGGCTCATCAGGCTAGAGCACTGAAACTGTCAGCTGAAAAGTCAGTAGCTCGAATCCTGGGTGCCACGCAGTGGAGTGAGCTCCCATTGTTAACCCCAGCTCCTGCCACCCTAACAGTGCAAAGCATGTAAATGTAAGCAGATAAATAGGTACTGCTGTAAAAAGCAGGAAGGTAAACAGAAATGTGTTAGGCCATGTCAACTGCATGGCCATGGACTTGCACAACACTGGCTCTTTGGTTCAAAAATGAAGATGAGCACCACCCCTAGAGTCGGAAATGACTAGCGTGCATGTGCAGAGAGAACCTTTATCTTTATATTTGTAAAGTGAACATCATTATCAGCTTTATAGTGAAATCCTATGTACTGTATGTCTGCATTTACTTGGACATCAGTTCCACTGAAACAACTTGGAGGAAAGCATTTTCTTTGTTTTCTTTTTTCATACATTCTCAAATGCTTGTTTTGGCTGGTGGTCAAGACTGCAGTGGGGACATCAAAGCCATAATCATGCACCACAGTCATTGCAGGATGCAAAAGGAAAAGGCACTCCAGTAGTTGTAATTTAACATACTGCATTCTGCTCACCATTCATGCAATGAAGGAGATTTTCAAACTGTGAGTTATAATCTCACAAAACTATTGCCTGCCCTCCCCAATAAATTTACAAACAATGATTTTCATTTAGATCCTTGTTAAAGAAGACCAACACAATGTCTTCTTTTTAATCTTTAGAAATGCAAGTTTGTTTGTTTTTGATACGAACTTCCAAAAATACAATTGGGGGGAAATCAGCGTATAACTATAAATTGGTTTCTGCAGTCTTTTCTCTTTTCCTTTTATTAATTATTCAGTTTTGACCATGTGAATGAGTGCTCCAAAATCTCTGGAAGATTCAGAATAAGCCACCCAGAAACATCAATACTAATGGAAAAATAAGTTATCTCTGCCACAAACAAATGCAGGTACCAAGCGGCCCCAGGCAGGAAACATTAAAAACAAACAAACAAACAAAACCCTGCATCATAACCTTTCCACTTTAGTGATCATCATCAAACTTGAGTCCTTTCTTCTCAAAACCTGAGCAGCCAAGTGGCAGTTTTTATATTCCCTTTTCACTGCAGTGTGGAGCCTCAAGATCCCCACCCCACCCCACCCCACCACCGCCCTCCACCATAATACCTCTCACCAGCTACAATCTTCTGTTTTCCCTGCTGCTTCTCTGGCCTAAAGCTTTCATTCAAGGCCTCTGACAACCAGCAGCCTCTGGTGTTCCTGCTCCTGCCGCTGCCACTGCTGCGCCAGCCTGAAGATCTTTCCATTCCACATGGTTCCTTCCCTCAGGTTGCAGCCTCTGTCTCTCATGCAGCCATCCTGCTTTAAATCCTGTGGAATTCGCCCACAGGCCCACACACACGCATAGGCTTTGGCCTAGGCTGTTTCCAACGCTGCCGTGGCCTGCAGTGCCATCCTCACTCTTTTCCATTTCCATGCTGACATTTCTCAGTTTGGCTCAGTTTGTCTACCAACCATCTCTTTTGCCTTACATCCTCTTCAGAAGCAGGAGGCCAGGAACTGAGACTCAATTTGCCTCCTGCAGAACGATCCAGACTTCAATTCCAGAGGCCAAGAGGAGTCAGATCCCCTCATGTATTGCTACTGAGAAACCCTCCAGAGATAATTAATTAAAAGCAAATAAATTAATAAAATGTTTGTGCTTCACCTCTTCCGCACTTCAAACTCAGCTTTCCTTCACAGGCTGCATTTTTCCACTGAGAAAGATAAAATAATATTTCAGGAGGAGAAAGAGTAGGAGAAGAAAGTTATTTAGATATTTTGTCTATAACCCAGTTGCTTATCACTTTCAGAAAAAGTTTGCCTGAATGATAAACTGTGACCATCTCATTGCTATTGGGGTGCTGAATACATACATATGCAGAAATGTAGTGAATGCAATCATTTGCTAAGCAGTGATTGCTGTTTTATCATCCAGCTATTAGTCCAGGAGAGTCTTACCATCAAATCTCTCATTCTGTCCCTTGGATGAATAAAACAGGTTCAGAAATTGGAAAAGTTCCATTTTTGTGGGGTGGTGGTGGTGTCTCCAGCTCATGTAGTTCCTCAAACAGCACAGATGATTGGATTTTAACTGTGGAAGCACTGTCCATCCTTTTTCTTTCTTTCGCGAAACTCTGAAATGAATTGTGGGAATGATATGCCCAAAACAAACCTGCTTTTCTAACTTCTGACTAGGTTGTAGGGCTTTTCTATTGGCTCAATGACATTCTCATGCCAAAAGCTCTTAAAGCTGATGCAGCTCTCAAAGACTGCAGTCAACTGAAGCATGTACATTTATTCTGCCAAAAGAAAGGGGGCATGCCTAGAGGCTGTTTTGGTTAATATATTGCAATAGGACACTTCTACAGCTGTGAACATTTTATCTTGGAAGCTGAGAGAACAGCAGGCCACTCAAGGGTTGCTGAAAAGCTTCTTTCAATGGAGGAGGGCTTTGTGGACCTTCCCAACCCCAGGATATCATAAGAGGCTAGAAACAGTTCTGCTTTTAGCCATCCCATCTGTGATTCAACTTTTCAGCACTCTTACCACTTATCACATTTTTCAAGGTCACCCTCTAACATTGCCTCCCTGCTTCCCTAGTCAATAAAAGCAACATCACACTCTTTCTGGGGGGAGGGGAGAGAAGTTCAGATCTCAACTCCACAGCGCAAAGTTGCACCACAACATCTCAACCAAAAGGCTCAGTTCTGTTACAGACCCTTCCTGAATCCAAATTTCAGTATGAAAGGAAATCACAGCATAGCAAAAAAAAAAAAAAATCACAGGTCAGCAAAGTGCAGGAGTTGTATAACCAATGAACTCCAAATCTTCATTGACTTTCTGAAATCAAACATTTACTGCCACAATGTAAGTTCCCTCCTGGACTGGAGGAACACATTGTTTAGCACATCAAAATATAATTCTAATAAAAAGGGTAAAGGTTTGTGTGAGTGAGTGTTAGCAACTACCAGTGCTTCTTACTACAAGAACTAAAGTTTTATCTGATATTTCCAGAATTTTATGATCTACTTTGGGAGGAGTCCACTTTGATTCAAGCATATTTTAAATCTGTCCAAATCAGCCCAATTTGATTGGGATGTGGGGGTTTTCTTAATCCAAAGCACAGCCTGCAGTTTCAAGACCAATCACCAGACTTTTTACCTTGTCTCATGGAGATACATTTGCTTTAAAGTGTCACGATTGTCTTCTTGGTTTACTGCACAGCCCACTCCATTCACAAGTCTTCACAGAATTTAAACAGCCTCTTAAGAACAACAGGTGTTTAAATCTGCTACTTTTGTATACACTCCTTTCAATTAGTAATGCTTAATTTTTGAACATTACGATAGGCTTATTGGTGCTCAAGTGTCTGCTGCCTTTTAGAGACAAGTCAACTGATACACTCTAGCTTGTCCTGCCATTAGTTAACTATTCCAAATATGCTGAAACATTCTATCATTTCTCTATATCTCATAAGCAAGGAATTATCCAAAATAATGGATTATGAATGGAATGTCAGCATTGAAAATCCCTCCCTCAACAGAGGTGGGGGGCTCCGGCATAGTCTAGCTGCTACTTACCAGGCTGTACTTTCCACAGTACCCAGGCAAATCAAGGAGCCTTCACCATCAGGTCACAGCTAACGACCCATTCTTGACAGCTAACGACCCATTCTTGATGGGTTTTAGCACCTTAGGCCATTGTTTACCTTAAGGCCATGGACACTAATGTCTCTCTAACGAGCCTATTCAGGCTTTGTTCATCTTATAAGCCAATCAGACAAGGGGACAAGAGGTCAAGCTGACTATAAGAATGTCTCTTGCACTAGCTGTATTCAGACCGATGAAGCTGTTTGGATGAACAGCGAAACGTTTCTATCTATCAAAAAAAAAAAAAAGAAGTCCAGTAGCCATGACTCAACTCCCAGATAAACACACCTGGATGACTGAGAATCTTCACAGACGTATGAATGGAATGGCAACACACATCCTGTAATCCATGCCCAGACCACATGTAGGCTTCAGTCCTTTATATGCTCTCATAGGAGCACTGCCCATTGAACTCAGTGGACCTTACACCTCATTAGATAGATTAAATAATGCAGGTCCTAGAAATGGCCATGGGGAAAAGCGACTTGCAATTAAGCTGCAGAAAACTGATTTCTTTAGAAAGCAAACATTAGGAATGTAATTTGAGCCAGAGTGGCAACCATAGTCCAAGACTGGGACTTGGAAGCCTGGAAGGCTGTGGACCATATAGAGTTGCTTGAGGTCCATATGCCATTTGGATGCAAGGATCTCATCAAGTGGGATACTGGACGTCCTTGGACCTTTTCAGTCGAATCTAGCCTGTCCAATCCAATTGTCACATGTGGACAAGCCCACAGACAAATGTGGGCATTTACTCAAGCCATTGTATTGCCCCAAATGGAATCAGTTGGGCCAAGTCATGTTAAGACACATCGTAATTTATGGAAATCTTACCAAGAAAAAAGTACTAGAACATTTTAAAACAGAAGGGGGAAAGTCCAATTTGGATTTAGAAAACCTAAAGGACTTCAGGAGGCTAGTAGAGGGAAGCTTTGCTACAAACTCTATGGTGGTACTTCTCAGATTCTCCCATGTAGTGAACCAGCAATATTTTTCCCATTGTGACAGGATCAGTGTCGGTTTGCCAAATTATTTTGGGAGATGGAATTAACGCTAGTTTGACAAGAGAGGCTGGCTTATTCTGCCCCCACTCCCCCACCACCTCATCTTTGGGTAATTTGCTGTTTTTGACACCAGTTGATAGATACCCTTTCTTTTAACAATTTTAGTAAAAGCAGAACAAATGAGAGGAGGACCTATAGAATTTCTGCTTGATGTTCATGGTAAAATGACACATTTTTCACCAGGAATCGACTTGTGGCAACATTTAAAAAAGAGAAAATATGGAAATCCTGGAAGAGCTTCCTTATATGTTTGACCCAGGTTGGCCATGTTCTCCTACCCTCTGTGTGCTTATTCAGAACTAAGTCCCATTTCATCTATTGCTGTTACTCTGACAGACATGTCCATAAGATTGTGAATGAAAATAGCCATAGAAAAAATTTACATCTCTATGGGCTGATCCAAATTGCAATGAACTAATGATATGGTTGTCCCTGGTTTCAGCAGGTTTCTGGATAGGCCACATTGTCACTTTAATTTGCTGTGCAGAAAGCAGAAAACAAATGTTGATGTGACAGATAATATTTTAGATTACATTTGTTATGATAAGAAGATTAAGAAAGGCACATACGAAATCTGGGAAAGACAACAAAACAATAAAAATATTTAAATGATAAGTCTTTAGAAAGTCTGGAGTGATCAGAATTTGGCAGGTGGGGTACTACAATGTGAACAAGACAACTAATTATGCATTTTTTTCTCATTTTCAAGATAAAACACCCTACAGAAAGCAGGTTCCTTTTGATAATAAGTGATGAACTATAAGTATGAACTGAAAATTTATACTCACACATCTTGCCTTGGAGTGACCAGACATTTTTAAACTAGGGCACTCCTAAGCCTGCTTACTCAGATCTCATCCTTCTAAAGCTTAATGAACCAGTATGACGTAATGGTCAGACTAGGACTCAGGAGAGCAAGGTTCAAATCCCCATTCAGCCATGAAATTTACTTCATGGCTCAGAGCCATTCACACTTTCTCAGAAAGAAAAGGAGAGTCATGTACCTCACCTCCAGCTCATTGAATGAAATAAGAATAAAACAAACAGGTAACTAATAAATACTGGGCTTAATCCCTAGTTTATGTGTTTATACGATACAACAGAGTGTTCGCCTCTATTGTTGTTGTTCGGTGCCATTGGGTTTGAAGTGCCTTATAACAACTCTGATAGGGATTGCAATGTAAATCAAATATGTATGGATTGTTTTTATAAGAGCCACACCCCCAGTCAGATTCCATTGCTGAGCAGGGATTTAGACCAACACCTGCCTTGATTCAGGTGGTGAAAGGGGGATAACTGTACACAGCCACTGATCCTCTCCTTCTTCCAGTTCTGGCATTTGACTTGTGCTGACATAGTGCATGTGAGCTGGGTACTCATTTTCTGACCGGGAAGGATGGAAGGTTGAGTCAGTCTTGAGCCAGCTATCTGAGCCCATCGGGATCAAACTTGGGTCCTGAGTAGAGGCTTGACTGCAGCACAGGAGTTGAACTCCTGAAACAAAATTATTTGCTTCAGCCTTGGTGAAAGAGAATAGCGTTTCCAAGATGCAAGATATGAACCAGGAAGTGCCCATTCACTCACAACATGCTGTAACTAGATGATACTGCACAACTACAAGGATCCAGTTATCCTTTATAAACTTTCTAGGATCCAAGCATGCCAAGAGAGATCCATGAGATGCATTTGGCAAGGACTTGTAAGCAGAGCCAAGTATTGTTGAAGAATATGGCCTAGGGGACAGAAATAAAACAGTGCAACTTACAGATTTCTGTGAAGCCAAAAATCTGCTTGTTGCAAATACATGCTTCAAGCTACCAAACCGAAGACTGTACATGTGTAATTAGAAGGAGGAGATGGAGAAGCTGTATTCTCTCTACCAAAACAAGACCAGGAACAGATTATGGTACTGCTCATGAACTCTTGATATCCAACATTAAAGTAAAGCTGAAACAGAACACAAAAAGAATCATAGTTCCAAAATATAATCAAAACAACGTTTGTGATTAAAGTCCACATCAAAATCAGATTTGCACTTCTAAACTAAGTTGACCATAGAAAAACTGTGAATTGAAACCAGATATATCATTAAGGGAGAATGCAAAAAGATAATTCCTGTAGTAAAAAGAAAAGAAAACCCTGGATGGATGACAGAAAATAAAACACTTAAAACAGTAAAAGACAGACAAAAAAAACAAAGGTAAAGGTGACAGGAGTAAGGTAAAAACCCTGAATGCAGTTTTTCAGTGATTATCATGTAGCAACAAAGAAAAATACTTTAACTACAGGTGGAAAGAAACAAAGGAGAACAAAAAGGAAAACAAGAATTCACTTTCAGAAAACCCAATAAACCAGGCATGTCCAAACTTCGGCCATCCAGATGTTTTGTACCACAACTCCCACAGTCCTTTGCCATTGGCATTCTAAGCTTAGAATTATGGGAGTTGTGGTCCAAAACATCTGGAGGGCCGAATTTTGGACATGCCTGCAATAAACCAATGCAAAATTTAAGCCTAGATTAGGAGTGCTACAAGAGCCACAGTGATACATACTATCTGAATAGGAGAAAATAAACAGAATGTGGAAACATTACCTCCTGGAAGCTTTTCATCCACCAGTGATCTCCTCCGTCCTGTCTGCTTATTTCAGTCGTTTTCTTGGACTCACCGTGCCATTAGGAACAAGGCAGGAGTGCGGCACCAAGGTTGCTACCCATGAGCCTTCCTGTGGCCCAAGCTCTAGTGACAACAGAGCCAAATGTACAAAAAGTGTCCTTTCCAAACCTTTTCTTGTCCTGCCTTTGTGAGGGAAGGGGATGCTATTGATCTGGCAACCATGGCTTTGATTATTGATTTAATTGTCTGCTGATTTATTTATATATAGTTATTCAGACTAATAATCTTCTCTAACTTTATGTTATGATTTTTAGAATTACTGTATTCTTAGACACCTTGGACACATTCCTCCGATGAGGTAGAAGATAAATATGTGTGCCTGAGGGGGGGGGATGTTGTAAGCTCTGACAATGCTACCGCCATTTCCCTTGCCTTCTGAGAACACAGAAACAAAAGGTCGTATATCATCAGTTCAAAGTTCTACCTACTTCAGTAATCTGTTCTCAGTAACAAAATAACTGTCTATATGAAGCCATGAAGTAGGTAAGGTGTGTGTGTGTTGTGTTGTTACAGTCGTGACCGACTCTTCGTGACTTCATTTTCATGGAGTTTTCTTGACAGGAATACTGGAGTTGGCTTGCCAGTTCCTACTCCAGGCGCCTACAGCACCTGGTATTCCCTGGTGGTCTCCCATCCAAGTACTAACCAGGGCCAACCCTGCTTAACTTCCGAAATCAGGCGAGATCGGATGTGCTTAGGGCAGCTAGGCAGAAGATAAGAACATCTACCTCCAATATGGTGTACTGGAGGAAACAAACATATAGCTGCCATGGCCGCTATTGTGATCACTAGTATTATGTTCTGTAGCTTTTGCGTAATTTCCTTCTAAAGTCATCCTATAAGGTGACGGCCAGTACAAAATGTGGTACAAAATATGACAAGTTCACTAAAGCACTTTCTTTAATCTGTCTTGAATCTCCCACTAATCAGCTTCAGCGAATTGCCCCAGATTCCGGAATTACAAAGCAAGGGCAAAAAACAAACAAACAAACAAAAAACCTCACCTTGTTTACTTTCTGCACAGCATATATAATTTTGTTCTCATAATTGGTCTCTTATATGCTTCACTTGTGCAGTGGATGGTGCAGGACTGAGGAAACCTACCAAACGGCGTTCAGTCACAACATTGCCGAGCAGGGAAATATCTATCAGCTGCTGCAGAGCTTTACAGAAGGGAATCCTATTAGGGATCTTTGGTTCCCAAATTATCTGTGTCCAAACTTCTTTCTGATGCTGTTTGCTTGGCAGTCTAACATTACCATTTGGGGAAAAGATTTCAGCAAATCTGCAAAGAAGGAACAAAGCAGTAGGTGCTAGTGGATCAAGGAAGTCAGGAGGGAGTTACAGCAGGGATGAAAAGCTGTTTGTGGTGCTGGGAAGATTGCAGGGCCATCAGGGAGCCATCTGGGAAAAATCATTTTATTTATAACTTAAGTAATAGCACAAACCATGCAGCAAATCGATTTGCTAGTGGATACTGGCTATTGTCTGTTTGTCCAGCAAAACAGCCTCCATTTTTAGTGGACACCAATGTAGTAATAACAAGAAAGAAATACACGTTTTAATTATGGTTCCCAAAGGCTGTGGAAGTGCTTAAGACAAACCATTTTTATTTTGGGGGAGGGGTTTTTAATCCTTTAATTTTTACTAACTTGTGGCTGAAAATGTGTCATTAAAACCTATGAGTTTGATTTTCTGCTCAGCTTCTTGGGCTATTAAGCAAAATGATAAAGCATTCATTCTTTGAGAGGGGGAAATAAGCAGAGGGAAATAAATGCTGAAGGTCTTGAGCCAGAGATATTATTAGAATGATGCTACACTAAGAAAGTTCAATGCCCCTCACTTGTTGGTTTCTGGTTGGCTGTAAGCAAAGCAAGCGCCAGGGTGAGAAACCAGAAATGACGGATTTTGGAAGTGATTTGGGAAAACACAAATGACAGATCCCAGCACGGAAGTCAAAAGCACTGTCAATCCTTTTAAAAAAAAACAGTACAAATGGTGCTTTGTTTTCAGAATTTTCCCTCTTCAGTACGAACATGAGGAGCAGCATTTCAGCTGCTACAGACAGTGTATGCGCTTGACAAGAAACACAGGGATGGAGGCTTTCATATCACAAATGATTCAAATTAATTTGTGCTTTCCTTCACTTGTTTCCTTCCTTAATTCTGCAAGCTTCACTTCCTACCCAGTGAAACTTACATTTATTTGTAATCTCACTGCTGCTTACACTCTGCTGAACAATAAAGGAACAATAAACTTAATAAAAAGCCCAAGTGATTGGAAATTGCAATGGGAATGGCAGACCAGTATGAAAGCTATAAATTTACTTGTATACTCATGACATTGTCAGCTAATTTTTATGAAAAGCCCATCACAGAACATTGCTCCAAAACACTGTGATCACTTGCATGTCACACATCATACTTCCCCTGATAACAAAATAGAAAATGCATCATAAAACGATCCTTCAAACCACTAATTCATCATTAAGTGCTCACTATATCCAGTAATGTTCCTTTCCTGACCCTGTCTTGCACCTGAGGTTTGAATCAATCATTTTTCTCTTTTTCTCTTTCTCTCTCTAGCGTTAAAGAATATCCAGAGGTGTTTTTGATGAAATTTAAAACAAACTAAGAGAGCACAATCATGGGATGTCTTTAGCTCTTTGGCTGCTATTGCGCAATTTCTAGACCAGTTTTCAAATGGGGGATCTGATCCAAACCTTGATGGAAGCAGATTTCTACATCTCCTTGCCATCAGGGCAGACCCTTCACACACATCCCTGTGGATTGGTGGACCCTGCTGAATGTTGGGGGGGGGGAAGGGTTCTCTGAAAAAAAACCCCAGCAAAATCTGGTGTTCTGCTTGGGACACTGTAACTAAATCAGTGAGTATCTTCTATTTGTTCATTCAAATAGAGGAGGCCTACTGAATTAGTGGAACTTACAGATGTGTCAACTTAACATTTTCTATTTATTTGTCTACCCTTGTAGGGGCTAATCATTGGAGTCAACTCTAAGGATCCTTCTGTCAGCATTGATGTTGGATGGAGGCATTATTATTTATTTATTTATTTATTTATTTATTTATTTATTTATTTATTTAGCTTGTATGCCACCCACTCCCCAAAGGTCTCTGGGCGGCTCACAATCAAAGTAGGATGCAACACTATACATCCCACTGTTTTAAAGGTAGATGATACACTTTTGAAATGGATCTTAATTTTTTAAAAATTGCAGTGTCAAAAATTGCAGACCTGGCAAAGAGAAAGAGACATAAATGGAAGATTTTCATAAACCTTGGTTTTTTCACAGTGATGACATGAATAGAGATGCTTTAAAAGAGAAGAAATAAATGGCAAAACAGTAAAGATGTTTATTTCTACTTTATCTTATATATGAATCTTTTATAAGTTTTCCATGAACTGTATTAATTAAAAATTAGTTCTGGGAATATTTTCAAGGACCTTAATAAGACATTGCATCAATACAACTTTAGATTATTTTTGTTTGAAATACAGAAGTCCTCCTACCCAGTAGAGTTGGGGTGGGGGGATAAAGTCCAAAAAATGTGGCACATTTTAGTCTTCTGATTATGGATTAAAGTTATGTTGTCCAGGTGATTTATATCAGTCAGACTCCAAAACGTTGGTTACAGATATTAAAACAATCGTGGCCATAGATGTTAGTCATACGGATAGGGCAGGCATGTCCAAACTTCGGCCCTCCTGATGTTTTGGACCACAACTCCCAGAATTCCAAGCCTGTATTTCTAATGACAAAGAACTGTGGGAGTTGTGGTCCAAAACATCTGGAGGGCCAAAGTTTGGACATGCCTAGGATAAGGTATACACCAACTGGAATGCAGCACTGAACTCCCAGTGGTATTAATACAAGAGTTACAAATCCTGCATAAATATCTCTAGTGAACTAAACCTCACACATAATTCTAAGCCTGCAACACAGGCTTGCCTCGATTGTAACATGACCGTGGCCAGAAGCCTAATGAGAGTACAAGGGCATGGATGCATATGTTCCTGTCCCACAAGCTCCCTTTTGTGTGCTTACTGGCTGCGAGATCAGGCAGGCAGACAGTCCTACATTGGAGCATTTGCCATAGGGGGTGGGATGGGGAAAATGCTCTGCTATTGCCCTTTTCTTAATAGGATTCTGACCTATGAAAGTAGATTCCAGGATTTACTGACATTTGCAAAATTCCAATTTGGGAGGAAGTAAAACTGATAAATTTATCCATTCCCTGGGGATGAGGATTTCATGCCACTTTGATAGAAATTTACCAGTGTTTGTGAAATTTTTATGTGAGAGAAAATGAAGCAGATTTGGTCATCTCTAACGGACACCCAATGGAGCTCTTCCATGTAGGTTCGTGGCATTCTTATATTTGATCAGAGCTCGGATCTGACCAATGCCTCAGATGTCTGCTGGTATCCTTTTGCTAAGCATGTTGAGGACGATTTCCCATTTTCCTTCAGGCCATGGAGACTCAGACAAATCATTTACCACATGTTTGGCAGCAACATTCCCCAAAGTTTGTCACTGTTCAGGATTTACCTCAGCTACTGTTTGGGTGCACTTTGTTTGTGACTCCGAGTTGACCAGAGGTATAACTTGAAAATCTGAATGCTAAGGCATAAATTTCTGAGGAAATGCCATTTTGGGAGGAAAAACTACTTAATTGGGAACCTACAGCCCATTTCATATATAGCTTATTCCTTGAGCAATGCTATGTCTACAATTATGTTCATGAATCGAGTCAGAAATTGCCTAATCCTGTTTTATGTGATGCTTTCCAGTTACTGCTGCCCATAGCTGTAGATAAGGTAC
Organism: Phrynocephalus guinanensis; assembly: GCA_037367245.1. Taxonomy (NCBI): domain Eukaryota; kingdom Metazoa; phylum Chordata; class Lepidosauria; order Squamata; family Agamidae; genus Phrynocephalus; species Phrynocephalus guinanensis. The sequence continues at coordinate 55,851,267 of CM074735.1, read as the reverse complement.
TATAAGGTGTCCAGCTTGCCACCCATTTGTACTACCTCCCCTTTTAAAAGTTCATAACAAGCCACAAACACTGTAGATTTTCACGATCCGGTGATGTGATTGTGATTTGCACAATTCCACTTAGCACCTGAGTTGATCTGTGTTGGCAACAGTCATCTGTGCCTTGATTACATCACATTTAGTTTGCTGCAATGTATCCAGTACTATCCTTGAAAAATGTCTGGGATCTTCTGTTGCTGCAATGTGTTTGTTTGTTTGTTTGCAAAGCATTTGTCTCTAATTTTAACCTAGAAGTCTCAAAGTTTGGGACCTGGCTAAGGGACCACCTGTGTTAAGGCATTTGTCCAAATGTTAAGATTTTCAAGAGAAGCCATCTAACAATTAACAACAATTTCAGAGGCCCATCTACCAGTCATGTGGGACAAGATTATGTTATCATGTAATGTAATCAAAGCATGGATGACTTGGTGGCCATAGATGATTGCTTAAATTGCTTGTGTAATTGATCTATTTTCAATTGTTCTGTCACATGGTAAATGCCTCTGTTTGTATGACACTATGTTTACCACGCGTTAGTGTGCCTTCCATGTTCCTGCTCCTTCTCTATCCCCTGTGTGTGTGTCTCCCTCCATTACAAGCCTAGAAAAGCCAAACTCATCAAAAATCTTTCTGGTCATTTTCAGCCCTGGTTGGCTGTTCCATGTTCATTCTCTGATTCTGTGTGTGTGTAAATTTCACAAGATTCGGTACAAAGACAAAAGGATATAAACTGCTCCATCAGCACCTAAGAGTGATTTCACAGCACGTTGGCATATAACCCATTTTTACATAGGAATCTCTGTACTGCATGAGTTGCACCATAACTCTGGATTTGGATTCTGAAAAACAGCATGCTATCTGATGTAAGAAAAGATAAACATTAGCAAAACAATCTGTCAGTGGAACAGCTAGTCTCATTTATGTGGATATTTGCAAACTTTGTACAAGAGCTGAACCACACTAGGGAGCACTACCTTATTGCAGAACAACATTAGGTAAGATTAAAGTTTCTTTGCCTCTGCACTTTGGTTTTCCAAGTGGAATGATCTAGTTTGTTCATCAGATTATCTCATGTCTTTAATTCTGCAATGCCATACAGTAATAAAGTTATCCCAGAAAGTCAAATATCAAATTTCTCTCTCTCTCTCTCTCTCTCTCTCTCTCTCTCTCTCTCTCTCTCTCTCTCTCTCTCTCTCTCTGTATTGGCATTTACATGGGACAGCTGAAGCAACTGGAGGCTGACTTCCTCTTACAATATCATATAGGGTTATCTCTATCTGCAATAGACACCTTTCTCTTTTTTGCTGGCCGTCTTGAATGAGATGGAAATTATGGCCCCCATATTGCCAAATTTAACTTGTTTATGCAAATTAAATGCTAGAGATTTGTGGTGGAAATTCACTGGTACCGATATAAATAAAGACACACTGTCTCCCTATAAGCTGTTGATGGTTTGGCAAAGTCAATCCTACCTCTGGTTCCTCAGTCACATGGACAATCCCACTGAAAGTATAGTACCACCAGGAGCAGGACGGGACCTACTTTTGGGCAATGTGAGATAATGTCTCCTCAAGCTGTCAATATGGAGGAGAAAATTGAATGTTATGGGTAGAATACCTAGACATGCTACATAGCTTGCTCTGCGCCACCTAAATTACCTACCTTTCCTCAGATGCAGCAGACCACATTGCCCCACTGGCTGTATCAAACAAAGGTTTGATGTCATTTGGGTCTGTTTCTGTATGAAGAATTGTCTGTGGGTGGGTGGGGTGGGAGGAATCCCCATTATATTCTTCATCCCAGACCACAAAGTATTTTGGCCTAACTCTACAATATTCATTACATTGGCTTGGTGGGATTCAGCAGCAGCTTGTGGTCTGAGTAAGGGGAGAAGACGGACCTCAGTTTGTCTCTTCCAGGATGAGAGTAGCCCCATTACTCAGAATATGAGCCATTTTTATTAGGACTGTACCACAAAAGAAGAGTTCTTAGGCCACTAGATTTGTAATGTAGATTCTAGATTACCTAAGTATGGGGCTCTTTAGTCTGGAAAAAAAGGCACCTGAGCGGGAATATGATTGAGACGTACAAAATAATGCAGGGCATGAGTCAAGTGGATAGAGGGACACTCTTCTCCCTCTCACAAAATACCAAATCTAAGGGACTTTCACTCAAACTGTGGGTTAGGAGAGTGAGAACAGACAAAAGAAAATATTTTTTTACCCAGCGTGTTGTTAGTTTGTGGAACTCCCTGCCACAAGATGTGGTGATGGCGTCTAGCCTGGATGCCTTCAAAAGGGGATTGGACAGATTCCTGGAGGAGAAGTCCATCACAGATTAGAAACCATGATGGAGATGTGTAATCTCCAGGCTTAAAATCAGGGTACTTCAAGGGCCAAATGCAGGGGAGTGGTAGCAGGAGACAGATATCTAGTCTCATGCACTCCCAGAGGCATTTGGTCGGGCCACTGAGAGATATAGGAAGCTGGATTAGATGGGCGTTTGGCCTGATCCAGCATGGCTCTTCTTATGTTCTTATGTTCTTATGGACTGAGAATGTTGCAGTAGGTAAATATTTTTGCAGGGATATTCCATGTGTTTGGGTAAGTGGATGTATGCACGGGTATGCTTTAATTATTTTGAAACTTGGCTAGTTTTGATTAAGACTTAGTAGCTAAGCACAGTTCTGCTTCTTTCCTAAATGTTGATGAAGGAACCCCGAGCGGCCAGCAGTTCCCAGTATAAATGGGAAAGTTTCTTTTTTGGACCATAAGTCTGAAAATCCTTCAACCAGAACAGGCAGAATAGGCAGACTGATTGTAAGATTCTGGAACTGTGTTCCAAAAACAGAACTCGTACAAGTTTTGAAAGTTAGCAGATGCCTGGGAGTTAGCTCCTTTGTTCCTATGGGACTTACCTCTGAGTACTAGCCGAGACTGCAATATGTATGGAAGTGTCTTCTTTATTTGGCATACACCATATTGGCCGTCCTAAAAATCAAATAACTAGTTGTTGTCTAGAGCATACAATGTTAACCTCTGTTAAGATACAGACATGTATGAAATCTCTCTCTCTCTCTCTCTCTCTCTCTCTCTCTCTCTCTCTCTCTCTCTCTCTCTCTCTCTCTCTCTCTCTCTCTGTGTGTGTGTGTGTGTGTGTGTGTGTGTGTGTGTGTGTGAAGCAAACCACATACAGGCTGATTGTGCAGGAAAGGATTAATATTATATGTTAATGAAATAGCTTATTTGGCTTTATAAACTGTTCCCTTTAGGATGAGTGCTCTTTATTCAACCTTTCAATGTCAGTTATCATTTTTAAAACAGCTTGACCTGGAAGCATACCGCTAAAATTGTGGTGACTGTTAATGACAGTTTTATTGGATAGTATGCTTATAGTTCACATTTTGAGGTCTGTATGTAATTGATCTTTCTACCCTGTGAGAGAAACATGGCAATAAGTTGGTTGCAGCACCACATTATAGTATAGAGAAATAATAATGATGTCACCTTGAGATTCAAAGATCGTGGAATAGTAATAGTCTCCTAGCTCATTCCCCCAACTGCAGTGACCTCTCCAGTACTAAATCTTAACAGTCTCAGCATTATTTTTGAATTATTCATGCTAGCCTTTTCCCTCACTACAAAATCAAGGAAAATGAATGCATCATGCTCTATCAGCTCCACAGGTATTTTTGGGTTGTGTTGTTTTTTTATGTGATTCGGTTTTGCTACAAAGAAAAAAAGGATAATCAACAGTCACATGCCTAGTGGAAACGGGGGGGGAGGGCAGCTGGAGCATAGAAACACACGTACATGCAGAAAAGGGCAAAACGCTTCTCTGTACTACGCAATATTTTGAATCCTCTCTAAACACAGAGATTCAGTCATATGTCTTAACAAACCCTGCTTGACTTGAAACTTGTGCTGGAATTTTCAAAAACAACGTCTCTGACCCTGACCCTGTTGTCTGTTGTTTGGATTTTCCTTTTCATAAACTCTCTCTCTCTCTCTCTCTCTCTCTCTCTCTCTCTCTCTCTCTCTCTCTCTCTCTCTCTCTCTCTCTCTCTCTCTCTCTCTCTCTCTCTCTCTCTCTCTCTCTCTCTCTCTCTCTCTCTCTCTCTCTCTCTGTGTGTGTGTGTGTGTGTGTGTGTGCACTTCACACTGAGTATCATTTTGGGGGAACATGAATGTCACCTGTCTAAACAGATAGACTTTTAAGACTGGGATGAAGGCAAAATAATAAATTTATCTAGCAGTGATATTAGGGACAATGACTTGGTGAAAAAGAATAAGGAAGCACTAGTGAATAGAATTGTTTAGTTGGAGCAATCGGAACAAGAAAAAAAGGCAATAGGCCACAGGATATTGCATAGCACGCATTCCTACAGCAGACTGGGTGTTTAAACCCCCCCCCCCCAATAATAACTCTTGTTTGTTCTTAAAGTCCATATGTTGACAACTCTTCTAGTTTATCTAGTCTAGATAATAAGAGGATACAGTTTTATCCGAGTGATGGATTTCATTAAAAAGGGAGGGAAGGTACTCCTGGGAATAAAATAAAATGCATGTAAATGTAAACTCAGGCAGGTATCCTGATTCATCTGTAGCTGGTGACCTTTAAGTTCATGATGAAAAACAAATGTCAAGCATTCAAAAGACAGGAGTATCCCTAGCTTTACTGGGGATTTTGTATGCTATCGCACAGACTGTATTAATTTAGTCTGGCATCAATAACCTTGAAATCAGGATTTTGCACTAAAAATCCTAGTTTTATGTTTATTCAGAAAGCAAAGATAAAAGGTGACTTTATTTAAGGGCCTTTCCAGTGGGAACAGGGCGAACATAATGTAACATTACAGGTATTTTTTCCTCTCCCTTACCTTGCCATTCATTGCCAACTCCCATAGCAACAGATTTTATATGAATATCTGGAATCTGATGATCTTCAGATTACTTTGCATAGAATTTTAATTATAGCCATGATAAAGCTTGTGGTGGAATTCTATAATGCTATGGCAAATAAAGTGCCGTAGCAAGAAAAATGTTTCATAGGTCGGCTTCTTTTCTTTCTTTCTTTTCTTCTTCCTTATTTTTAATGACGGTAAAGTTTTTCAAACCCCCTCAAAGAAGGAATAAAGCTGTCCCTGTTGATAAACATATTTGCTTAACACTTACCATTGCTGAAGTGCTACATAATAATAAAATGATTATCCAGATGATTCTCAGCCTCAATAACCTGCAAACTACAAGAAGGGTCTATAGTTGGAATTGTTCCATTCTTGAAGCTAAGGATCTCTTGAACGGAAACCCCTTGGAGAAGAGGGGAAACATGGAATACCAATGCCATAAACTAAAACAGAGCCAAAAAAATTACACATTCATGCCGCCTCTTTGTACTTAGGAACAGCTTTCACAAGAATTAGTAACTGTGCTTGTGATCATGAATTCTGAATCTTGAATAGTAATTTATCTAATGAGAACATATATTTTAATTTCTATTCCAAACACATACCCAGATCCATTTAAACGGAATAGGAGTTACAAATGCACATAAGGGAAAAAGAAGGCGCTCTTTAAGATCTGCTCTTTTGTAGTTACATCTACATCTTTTCAATTTGTGCTGTTCCTTCTTTGTTCCAGATTTAAAAGGAACACCTCCTCTGTGATGAAGGCAATGCTATATTTTCTGAGGAAACAAAAAGGCACCCACATGTTGAACAGAATGACAAGAGCACTATAAAACCTCACTGGTTTTCGTCTAATTGAACAGCAACCAGGGCCGCCTTTAAAGCAATTCTCAATGCTATTAACATATATAGCAGAATGTCCCAGCAGGTGGAAGGAAGTGTTTGACAAACAGACTAGAAAGAACTGTTGAGTTGGGATGAACTAAGAAACTAAGTATGATTAGGCTGTGCTTCCTTGTTATTATCACCACAAGATTGGGTCTATTATATTTTCACTTGCTCTAATCCTCTGTCCTGTTCCAGACAAAATTTAACAAGCCGTTTTATAACAGACTTGGAGAGGGACACAGCAGGTCTTGTTGGGATTTGCAATATTATTTTAATATCATATGTTAAGAAACAAACACAATATTTTATAAGGGCAAGTTATGGAAGAAGCAATGCAACTGTATGTCAATGTTGGTTAAGGAACAGCGCAGAAATCCAAAATGAACAGAATTAGCATGGATTTACTTTAAAATACTCCAGTGTCTAGGCACATCCACAGTTCTGCCCCTGTTTTGCTGCCAGATCTTGTTGGTGTTAATAGGTCCGACACAGCCCTGCTGAGCAAAAGGCCTGCAGCCAGTGTCTTTTTGATACTCTGCAGAATCCCTTCCTAACAATAACCTATGTGTGTGACAAACTCTCCTTTCTAGTAAGCCATGAACATGAAAGTAAATCATTATCAGGTTATAAAGAAACAAAGTCTGAGTTGTGTTCCAAGTGTCAGCATTTTGAGATAGCATTATGACTCCCATTTTGTTAGACCATCTATCCTGGCAGTGTGAACCATCCCCATCCATGTGAATTGGCAGCAAGACAGGCTAGATGACCTAATAGGGTTTGTTTCATCTTCTGTTTGCAGGGTTTTATAATATCCAGGATTTATGATTTTCCAGTTGATTTAAGAGTAGTTCAAAGTGTCTTGTGGAATGGTGACAAGTGAGCCATATGCAATAACATGCATAAAGAGAGAGAAAATATAAAAAAACAATGTACTGCAGCATGGGAAAACTTCAGGACTGCATTTCCAACAACAACCAACACATGACAAAATAGACTGAAGTTCTCTGTAAAACACAACAGATCAAAACGTACTAATTCATCTTGCTTCACATTGTCAAACAGAGGGTATCGTTATACTGAATCTGCTACAGCTGTGTTTTGGAAGTGCAGATATACTTTTTGCATTCACTTTCATGTAGAGGCAAGGCACTCCATAAAGCATCTTGAAAGTCAGGAATGTCTGAACAAAATGGAACAGAACGGTGCTGTGATAACGCCTACAGTGACTTTGATCGTTTCACATGATGCCATTTTAAAGAAACACCTGGGCTTCTGTTCCAACTGATGGGAACAGAACAGGTACTGATGAGGTATTATGTAGATTCAGACGTGGGCCCCTTCTTGATCAGATGTTTAAGACAAGATAATGAAAAATGGAGAGGTGCCCCTTGTTGCCCCTCCTATGATGTTCCACTTCTTGGAGGAACCTTTCTAATAATTTTTTAAATAAGTGATACAGTGATTATTTATTTATTTATTTATTTATTTATTTATTTATTTATTTATTTAGTTATTTATTTATTTATTTTAATTATTTACTGCATTACTTATAAAATATTTTTCCTGCAGAGGTGCAGATAAAGTGTTTTATTTGCCAGTATCCTGAAGTGGCTCTCTTCTTGTTATTTCCTCCATATGGCAGATTGCTGAGGTGCTGAGGTGCAGATAAAGTGTTTTATTTGCCAGTATCCTGAAGTGGCTCTCTTCTTGTTATTTTCTCCATATGGCAGATTGACAGCAGAAGGAGCTGGGCTAAATGGGGTCAACTGGAGGTGCAAATGACTATTGGACATGAAGATCACACCAAATGGCACACTTGTCATAGACCTGACCTCTAGCAGACCTACTGTATTTAGTCTAATCCAGCCCAGTCCATTTACTAGGCCTTTACTCCCAATAAATATTACCAGCATCTGCATGAAGGACCCACATCCCTCCATGAATGAAACATGGAGACACTTCTGTTTTTCCTTCTAATTAATCCTTAGTTCTTGGGGAAAGATGCACAGATCCACAGGAAATAATAAAGTACTCATCTTGGTCCAGCAGACCCAAGAACACAATGGTTTGAAAAGCATTGTATTAACTCATTCAGAATCCTCCCTGTCCAAAAGCCTTTAATCGAGCATTGAACTTAGGGTGTGTCATGTCCATACCATTGTAGGAAAAACAGAAAAGCCCCACCAAAAATAAATGTAGAAGTATTGCAAAAACCAATGCCAGAATTATGCCATTTTTGCATTAGTACAGACATTCTATTGGACTGGATATGCACATGATGTTCGTCTTTTGCAAATGTGTTCTGTCCCAAATGTGGGAAGGAAGAGATGGAAAAACAAACTGTGGATGGAAGAAAAATCTTTCAGAGGAAGGGGAAATGTGCATTTTCCAGCTCAGGTCAAACAGGTCAAATCTGCAGGCCCTTTGTAATATAATTCTATTGACACATGTAGGAAATGCTGGCATTTGCCCAATACAAATAGTTCTAAATTAGTAAAAGGATGGAGCATTTGCGTGAGCCCAGTAAGAAACTACCTGAAACTTACAAGCATGAGTAGCTGAGCAGTTACCCCAAGTCATTAAATGTCTGTATCTGTGCAATACTTCCAATTTTGTCAATATAGAAATCACAGCCATAGCAAATATTCAGCCCTCGCTCCTAAATATGATAAGTGAAATTGAAGTACAAAAACACTTACCAAATAATGTTGTGATTATCATTAATACATAACATTGTCTGGAGGATTCCAGGAATTGTAATCTACGTGAAAAGCAGCTTTCCCAAATTAACACACTTGCTAAAACCTTTCCATGTGTATGCTCATGTACAAAACATGATATTTAGGATTGTCAGTACCCAGATGCAATCTCAGAGATTTTCTGGGGGGGGGGAGAGATCTCCAAGGAGACTGAAAAATCTCAGGGCAAGCAGTGCTAGATGAAGAGACACCAGCACACTGCCAGCACACTCCAGAGTCATTGTGAGTGGTAGGTTGGTCCTTAGCAGAGGCGTTAAGTGCCTGTACCTTAAGAGTCAGCATTACAACTCCTAAATCATCTTCCTTGCACAAGCACTGACAGTAACAGAGCAAAACCTGAGTGGGGTGAGGTTCCCATGGTCTGCCAATCAGCTTTTTACAAAGCCCCAGCAAGTACAGGATTTTAAAATACAGTGGTACTTCTACTTAGGAGTGGTTCTACTTATGAGCAATTTGACTTAAGAGCAGAAAACTGTTGGCATTTTAACTGCTGCCTTACAAATTTTAGATGCAGTCTGTTCTACTTACATTTTTTTATTTTTTCTCTATTTATTTTATTTTATTTTATTTTATTTTATTTTTTATATATGGCTGCCCTACTTATGAGTTGTTCAGCTTATAAGCATGCATTCGGAACGGATTAAACTCATAAGCAGAGGTACCACTGTACTTCCCCTGTGTCCCATGAACTGTAGGAATGGGTGAGCAGGATGTGAGTCCTAGTGGAAATAGTGGGAAGATTCAAACTGATCTCTTCTGATTCTTAATTGAAGCTTTACTCAGATCCTAAAAACAAAAAAAAACAACACAAAAAAAAAACAAAAAAAACATTTAGCCAGATGCCTCTATGCCCATTTCCACAGTCAACTGACCCAGAATGGTTCTTGAGCCTCTTTCAACCACTGTCTACCCTGCCTCTATGACATTATAAAACCTATTTTCAGGTTTTGGCCCTGAAAATTCAAGGAATGAGAGCTGTTGATTTACCTGTCTTGTCTAAGCAATCTTTCTAGGAAGGTACAACCAAGTGTTCCTATGCTTTTGTTTCTCATTTAAGGGGCTTATTTGACACATAATTGGAAACACTGTAACCTGACAAATTTTCACAAAGACACTTTTGATAACATATTTGGGTGTCTTTTCTGAATAGCTGTCTAGTTCTTAAGGAAAGATAACTCATATATAGCTATTAAATTACTGGCTATTACATTTTTCTTGAGAAGTTTTCCTGCCTTTCATACAAACTAATAGAGCAAAATGTCCTTCTTGATGGGCAGCTCTAGAAGTAGACCTAGTCCTTCAGGTTGCTACTGCTATCCAACTGAATACAGGTGTAACTTAAGCTCGGTGTAACTGAATATAGATCTTGAGCAGAAGGGGAGAAAGGCAATTACTGCAGACAATGCACAGGACTGCATGGGTCCTTAACATGACATGGCATGTCACCCTTTGTGCCATGAGGTGGAAGGAAATGATTGGTGTCCACTGACCATTCCAACGGTTTAAAATGACTGGCTGCATTCACTTCAGTGGGAGGAGAGAGAGTTAACAGGAAAATTTTGGTTTCAAACTCAAGATGTTTGTGGGTGGTTGGTTATACTTTCCCCCCCCCCAATAGTCCCCGCTCTTTACCCAATTTTCCAGCTGAGCTGACTGAGGCACGAGGAGGTGAAGGAGCCTGAGCAAGGTCACCCAGGAAATCAATGAGCTAGTCCTGCTTAGAGAGAGCAGTTCTTCTCTCTGCAGCTCTTCCTTTGGACCGCGACTGTTAGGAAAATTCCCTGTGCTCCAAATGTTAGCTGCGAGGGAACGATGATAACAAAGGGGCGGGGGGGCAGGGGAGGGAGAAGTCGCAGATGTGATCTAAGAACAATTAAAATTAAAGAACGACACCTTATTCTCCTAAGAACAGAAGGGTTTAATTAGTGTGATATAGTAAAACATTTTTGAGAGGTTAATCCTTTGCCACAATGCTTTCACTGTCAGATGGATCCCAAAGATTCCTTCTCAGATATTCCTTTATTTATTTAATTTCCATAAACTGACAGGAGTCAACTGCAAAATTATCTTATTTTGGCTAAAGCTCTGTTTACGTCACAGTAGGTGGCCTTGGATGAGTAATTCAGGATTCACCCCTAAGTGGAGTATTATTTACTTCATATCCTAAGTAATACTCTAGTGGGTTTGAGTAGTAATTATTATTAAAAGAGTGGCTTAGCTACCTCTGAGGGGAATAGGTTATTTTTTTTAAAAGAGCTATCAGTAACATTGAACTAGCTTCACTCACAGGCATTACCTTCACTGGATATCAGTTAACCCCTTGCAAACATCTCCCTCAATTTAAATTACCAACCTATTTGGGACAATGGATTAACCCTGGACTGATGAGTGGTGGCAAAGGATGAGTGAGAGAGAGAAAGAGAGACAAGGAGAGGAGTAAAGATGGTCATGAACCACTGGTTCGGCACCATTCATTTCCAGGCCAAACAACCAATCTGCAGTTTGGTGCTCTGCCCTCTCCAGCGGCCACCTATTCCACAGCAGTGCCCAGTTGAGGCAGAGCAGAGCCCTGCTGCTGAGGGAACACCCACTGGAAGTGGCAGGGTGGTGAACCATTCAGGAAATGAACTGCTAAACCAATGGACCATGCCCATCTTTAGAGGGGAGACTAGCTGCCTCGAAGCTAAGGAATTGGCTAAGTAGGTAGATTCCACTTGGGATGTTGTTATCCCTGCCTCTTTTATTTTTAGTCCTGATCTCTAGTTTTCAGCTTAGAGTTGCCAGGTCCTTTTGATTTATGCGTAGTACAATTTTCACCATTGCTAGAACATATTAATTTGTGCTTTTTTTTACTTTATGATTTTAATGCTGTTTAGTTGTGGTTTATTTTACATTGTTGTGTTGCAAACCACCTAGACAGTGCTTTGTACTAATGCGACAGTATATAAATCAAAGAAATAGTTAAATATTTGGCACAATTCATTGGGCAGGAGTTTCTTCAATCCTAGGCTTGTCTCTCAGCTTGCTTACTTTATAAACCCCAGCCTTCCAACCTTTACCTATACAGCTACTTGTTTCCTGTTGATGTTTCGTCAGTAGTACTTTTGTCTTAATTTCTACCTCATCCTGTTCAACGCTCTGGTTCTGCTTTACTATCTCACTGTGTTGTATTTTCATTGTTCTTTCCTTTCCCTAAATACTGGACTTCACAACTCTCCTCCATCCTAACAATCACTCCTTACACTTGAAGCACTTCAAAATGGTTTAACAGACTCCTTCTTCATACCCTCATCATGTCTCTTCAGTGTCTTTCCTCAAGTGTTATCCTGTTCCTTTTAATCTTTCTTCAATTCTGCATTTATGAGAGCCCTGTGCAGGCTGCCTGGTCCTAGTGCACCACCAGAAGCAGAGTTTGGTAAACCACTTCTGAGTGATTCATACTTCAAAAATTCTAGGAGAGTTGCAATAACTCAGAATCATCTTGATGACATATCAATATCACCAGCTTGCCATCAAACACTTTCCTCTGGACTTGCTAGCTTACATCATTTGTCTTCCCCCTGTATCTATGAAGTTATAGCCTTCCTTTCTTCAAAAGAGGTTATTACAGCTTTGCTAAAAGACATTTTAACATTTTTGAATATTGCATATCATTACACGAGTCAAATATTTCATAACTACAGGCACTACGTGTGAATGTTAACAATATCAGTTTTCATATACAAATGGAAGTGTGGAGGTAGGAATTTTGACCATAACTAGTTATTTTGTTCAGCTCTTAGAAAAGTTACTTGTAGGACTACCAGAACGCCAGAGTTGTATCTTAGATTCAAAAAAGTTGGAAGTTAAACTACACTTCTAAGAAGCTGAGAGCAGTTACCCAAAACATCAGTGTTTCCAAACACTGATTTTCTTAAAGACTAGATACATCCCAAACAATCTGTTTCAATGAGCTAGGTATCTGGCTAGTTTGGGACTTGGATCCCCCACTTTAACTCATGAGAGAAGAGCCAGCCTGTAATACCTTGGGCAAGCTGCACAATTCCAGAAGATTTGCCCACAGAAAAGTGAATGGTAAACCACTTTTGTGTATTCTCTGCCTGGAAATCCCTGGGAAGGCTTGTCATCTGTCAGAACTGACTTGATGGCACACAATTACAGTATTATTGTTAATGTGTGCTTCCTTTCAGTACTACATGTTTCAAATCAAAGCACTGGAAGTTTTGAACTGTTAAGTTCAAAGTTGTGAAAGTTTTAAATAAAAGCAGAAGGAGCAAAAGGAAAATCTTACTTTCCTTTGCTCCATATTCATGTTGTGGAAAAATCATGTGCTATTCCTACAGTTTGCCATTAACTCTCTCTCTCTCTCTCTCTCTCTCTCTCTCTCTCTCTCTCTCTCTCTCTCTCTCTCTCTCTCTCTCTCTGAGTTCTGATATGCTAAAAACAAGCACACATTAGTAACTGCTGGCAACCTTCAGCAATAAGGAAGCTACAGCTCATCAGTTCTAATCTAGAGATCAAAGCAGTTCAGTGGCAACATAAAACAGTGGTGCTTCAGAACTGACAGGATATTCCTTTTAAAAACATAACATCAAACAAAAATGTGAGAAAAAAAGAGTTTATTTTTAAAGATGTGGCAACAGTGGGCAAGGAATAAGGGGACTGAGAGACTAGGCTGGTAAACCTTACAACTGGAAAATTACTTTCAGTACTAGAATAAGATTTTACTGGGAAGCTTAATCACACTGGCCCAGCAGCCAGTGCTTATCAAAACTCACAAAGAGAGAGATAATGATGGCAAACTGTGGGAATAGAACACACAAATCACATGCTCGTTGTGCATATGTTCCATATACAAACTTTGTTGCACAAAGCATCCACCGGGTTAAAAAACAATCCATATTATGTAGAAGTCATTATTCCCAGAAAAAAAGGAACTAATCAGCATGGAGAGTGCAATAAGTTAACTAAATCAGACGTACATGAGAAAGTTTTATGCATGTAATTGCACATGTGGCCACGTGCATGACAGTGCAACATGAATGTTCCATCAGGATCTATGAGGATGAATCCTCATGTCTTTTAACAGAGTCATATATTCTAAAGCAAAGTCATGCTGAGCCATACCAGATACATATATTTTTAAAAATCAAAATCCTTAAAGATCTTTAACATCTTTATTTACTTGATTTGGAGCCTGCTTTCTTCAAAAATTGGTCTACTTTAGATTTTTTTTTAAAAAAGGTACAATTATAAAACTATACAGTGCAAATATTATAAGCTACATAAATTAGGTTTTATTGCCATATTAAAACAGAATGCAGATAAAAACCATTTAAAAACTTCTCCATTAAAAACAGAAATTATAGTTTATAATAGAAAAGTGCAGCACATCTTTAAAAGCTTCCGTCCTTAGGGCCTACTTAAATAGGGAAGTTTCCAGGTATGAACAGGAGGATGTAAGAGAGATGGCCAATTTAGCATCTCTTACCTATCTCTGGGATAGGGTCTCTTTGGTATCTTCACCAAAAATACCTCTGGGACTATAAAAAGAGCCTTTTCTGCATATCTCAGAGTCTGGTCAGGAGAATATGGTGTTTCAGAAGCTTTTCTTAGCAAAAACCAAAACATCACAAAAAAAGATGAAAAAAGATGTGAGGGAAGATGAAGGTGAATGGAACATAATGTTGAAGCCACAGTATCCTTAGCCTCACTCCCAAGGCCTATTCAAGTGTGCCTCTTGCTCTATAACTTGGTTAGAGGGAAGCACCAAGCCTTATCCCTGCAATCATCATTTTCTTCACAGTTATGGTGAAGGGTGGAGGAAAAGAATAGTCCTGCTCACAGATACGTTTTACACACAAGTGAGAACCAAGTTTCTCAGGAGTCTCACTGGTGTGCAGAACAGACCCTGAAGCAGGCACCTCTCTTCTTCTGACCTGGCACTGCAACTGCGAAGAACACAAGGACAGAAGGCAACTGTTGCCCTTGAAGTGTGTTTTACAGCAGTGCGTTGCATAACAACTGAATAGGTATAGCTTTAGAGAAGGGGTCCTCAAAGTTTTCAAAGAGCTGGCCTCCAGACACCGCTGGGGACCGGACCACAGTCCAAAAAAAGGGGGGTGGAGGGAGGGGCAAGTGGGCAGAGTCCCCTGCAATTGGCCGATGATTGGCACATCTCTGGGGGCCCAGTGATGCCTCCTGCTCCGGATTGCCACCCTGAGGTACAACCGCTGGTATCCCTCTGGTGCGCTTCGTCCTCCAACTCCTGTGGTGGTGGTGGTGGTGGCTGGAACAGCTCTCCGTCCTTCCTTCCTTGTTTTGGGAAAGAGGCAGTAGCCAAGGAAAACTCAGGGCCCTCCTCACCTCCTGGGCAGTCGCTCAGGATGAGGAGCAGCAGTCATGGCTGGTGCCATTGTGTGCAGATCCGGCCATGCACCCTGGCCAGCATGTCCTCGCTGCACTCTGGAGGAAAACCCACCCCCTCTCCTGGCCTGGTTTGGGAGGGAGGGCTGAGAAGGAGGGAGGGGAGGCAGGAAGGCTTGCCCAAAGGCACCCACTGCCTGTTCACTGGCCAAGCCCAGCCCGGCTGTAGCACTCGGTTGGCTTCCTGGACTGCCCGTCACCATCCGGGGACAAATGCAGCATCATCAGCCTCCCAGGAACCAGGCCCGGGCCATCATAGGCCTTCCTTTCCCTTCTCTTCTCTCTCCGGCACCACCTCCTCCTCCTTGCCAGTCTCTAACCCAGTAGTGGCGGCCTCCGCCTCCAGCCATGGCTGGGCTCACTCCTCCCCTCCCTCCCTCCCTCCCTCCAAGCACGGAACAAGGCGACAGCTCGGAGGGGGCTGGACAGGCAGGAAGTTTCCCTCTCGGTCGCCCACTGTCCGTTGGTCCACTGCCACAGTTGCTCCCGCTTGGACAGCTGGCTGGTGCTTCCTCCACCTGCCCCCTTCCTTCCTCACAACCATAATTACACAGTAGTGGCTGCCACACAAGGAAGGCAGGTGGGCGGGATAGAGGATGAGCAGGGCTGGGACCTCGAGGCCAGGGAGGGAGTGGGGGAACTTGCCGTGGCCCTCCAATTTTAAAGTGCTTCAGTCAGCTGCAGCTGGTGCCCCAACCATCTGGGCGGTGGGTGGGGAGAGCGGGGGACCTTGCTGTGGCCTTCCCGCTTTGAACTGCCCCAATAACCAGTGCACCAATCATCTGGGCAGTGGGTGGAGGGAGTGGGGAAAGCGACACAATGCACCTCAGCAATAGAAGCAGCCACGAAGGCCAGCTCACTTGTTTGCTCTCAAAGCAGGGGGTTAGAAGGGGGTCTGCAGAGGGTTAGATGGGGATTCAGGGCCCCAGTGGGCCGTATCCACCCCGGGGCCATAGTTTGAGGAGCCCTGCTTTAGAGCAATGCTTCCCAACCTTGTGTCTCCATTTGTGGCTTGGCCCTTGATGGAACTATGCATTTGCAACTGCAAACAGGCACAAACCTGCTTGCAACACCACGTCCTGTTTTCATGTATATTAATATGTATTACAAAGCAACAGCAACAGGGATCAAGCCTCAGACTAGATGCCAACTTTTATAGCCAGTTGGAGCTTCATTGCTACCATTATGGAGATTCTTTCATAATACATAGTAGAAATAACACCAAGAGTGTCTCCTGAGGCACCATCACCACCACCACCACCACCAAGGTGAGGTTTTATATTATCAGCAGAATTGTCACCACTGGCATGCCTGCCTGTCTGCTGCCACCCCATCTTTTCTCCTTACCTTACTTAATCTCATATCCCTACTGTGCTTTCCACCCTGGCACTTCATCTTGCCTCTCCTCGCCTCTCTTCTTGCCTTCCTAGAAGAACTCCTTCCATCCAGGGTAGCCTTCTGATGAGATGCTGGGCCAAAACCCTGCAGTTGTTAAAAGTGCAGAATGGGCACCATTCTTAAATTGCAGCATTGTGTGTCATGTGTGGTAACACAAGTCACTACAAGTTGCACCCAGTTCTGCAGTGCGTCCCTTCGACCTTAGAGGGATTTGGCTTTCCTAGTACATGTGGGAACCGGTCATGTGCTGCGTTTTTGACATGGTCCTGTTTCCTTCTTTCTTGATTTTCAGGATACCTAACTACAGAACAAATTGTTCAGATCACTATTTTTTAATTAATGAAACATGAGTGCAAATCATCAGCAAGGGAGCTATTTATATTTTGGGAAACAGAATATGACACCTAGCATTATCCTCCATGTATCCTCTCAGGAGTAAAGGTTAGTATATACAATTTGAGTGCATCATATCTAAAAACATCATGCTGTCGCCAGTGGAAGCATGTGTGGGTGCTCAACTCACCATTGCGAGTGAAAGACTTGTATTTGTCTGAGCAACACTGAACTCTTTAGTTAGTGTGCAAAGCTCTGCTGTTGGAGACAAAAAAAACTCTTCCAAGGTCCATAGGCATACTACAAGCTACAAGCTACAAATCCTACACATACTTATTTGGAATTTAGTTGCAGATCACATAGGGCCCTGCTTTAAATAAATGTAGATAAGACTGCAATGTGAATATCTGACCAGTTTACCCTGATTTCTGGGAGTCAAACCCTAAAAAGCAATGTCCCAAAAGCCACAGTTTTGCCTTCTTTCTGGAAAGCCCGTCCTTACAATTTTCAAATCATCATTTGCCTTTTTCTCTACTTACATTTCCGCATATCTATCAAACCCATTAGTACAATAAGCTTCATTCTGCCTCTCTCAACATATTCATTTTCCCTCTCATTAGCTATGGACCCAATTTTTCTTCAGTCAACCATAATACTGATACTTCCCCAAAAAATTCTGGACTTTTTTATTGCTGTCCATTGATGTTTTATTAATTTTCTCTGTAGAATACTAGCATTATGGAACAATTAAGAGCAATATCAGCTTTCTATAGCCTGAAGCATTTTGGAAAATCTCTTGCTGCTTTACAGGATTAGAATGAGAACAAATCTATAAAAAGAATATTATCTTAAAGATCATATGGGTTTGTAAGGTGGTTCCCCCCCCCACCTCATTTGATGGGAAAAAAAAACCTTTTCTGTAGAATATGGCAACAACAACCATGCACCATAAATTACAGGAGCTGTTTTACATGCAGTTAAATCAGATACACGAATGTAGGCCTGCTGTGTATTGCAAGTGTGTATAAATACTCCTTTGATAGATGGATTCTGTCTTTCACATGTTCATTTTTACCCAGCCACATTCACACCTGTTCATTTTCACACAGTTCTCAGGATGCGCATTAAATACAGTAACAGGTCATGGCAGCTAGAAAAGAAGATGATGCTCTAGAGGACAGGTGCAAATCCTCACTTATCTTAGGGCCTTTTTACACGACCCCTAAGATCCGCTGGCCACTTAAATTCAGACCAGAGATCTTAGGGGTTCGTCGCTCTTCCTCTGTCTTCCTCTGTCCCCACCCCCATCCGCACTTCCTGGTTGCTGGCTGCCTGAGGGAGGGAGAAAAAAGAAAGAAAAGACTGCCGGTTTACCTCCGTTTTGTTCCCAGCAGCATTCAGATCTCTTAAAGGGGCGGGGCGCAAAAAAAGAACAAACGGAAGCCAGGAGAGCCCCACACTCACTATCCTTACACCGGATCATATATTTGTCACCATCAAAGACCAGGTACAAGAAAACTGCTGTTTGGTCGCGCTAAAGTGGGCGGGGTCGCACTTAATTGTCTGCAAAGTCCGGAGCTGGTGGGTAAACATTTTTAAGGTCCGGACCTTGCAGCCATTTGCGGCGGAGCTTAGGGGTCATGTATAAACGCCCTTAGCCTCACATACTATGGAGAGGAACTAAACATTTCTTCTTCTTGCCCTACAAGGAAGATAATGAAGGCAGGAGGAAATATATGGCACACACTAAGCCATAAGATGGGGAAAAGGAAAAGTAAGGGCAAGACTGGTAAAAGGAAGGGGGCTAGCCACCCTCAGAGCAAGGCAAGGAAAGGTATGAACTTTAGACCACTTTTCAAATTATTGGAGGAGGATAGACCCCATAATACCAGGAAAACTAGAGATGCTACCAGGAGTACTTTACAGCTGGGCATGGAGGCAAAAAGGCCAACAAAGAGGGAACCTGAACCTGAACCTGAACCTGAGACCTGTAAAGCTGCAAAATTGCCCCCAGATATGACCCATCCACAGAAGCAGATTACCTCCAATTCAGATGGATCTGATATTTGCATGGCAGTGAAGAGACATTTTCAACCAAAACTGAATGGGAGAATTGGAATGGAAGCAAGCAGCCAACAACTTGGCAATAGGATTTATCCAATTCCAGTCATAATTGGAAACAGGAAAGCATACATGAGGCTTGGGAGATGGAGAGCAAATGGGAGGAAAGCAATACACAAGAAAGCTGACACTAATCTCTGGACAAATGAGAGAAATACTCCTGTATTAAATGGGCACTCACAGATTTACTGGCATGGACAGACCCAGAGTGGGTTACTAGAAGGTGTAATTCACAATTGACATGGGGACAAAAATACTGTTCAATCTTATAGTAGCCATGGAGTGGATTGTGAACCACTAGTTACTAAGGATGTAAGGGGAAGGAACATTGTGACCTCACAATCCACCGGCTCCCAAGGGAATTCAATTAAAATTATCTCCTGGAATACTGCAGGATGGGGATCCAAATTGGTAGATAATTCTTTTAGAGAGTATGTGGAGAAGTTTGATATTTTACTGTTTCAAGAGACTTGGTCCCAGCAAGATTTGGTATTGGATGGTTTTATGTCACATGTTCTCAAGGCAATTCCAAGTAGGAAAGGGGGTCGCTGTAAGGGGGGATTGTGTGTGATGACGTCTAACAAACTACAGGCTTGTGTAGTTACTATCGATCCCATTCCCAACATTGCTATTGCTGTAATATTGAAATTTAATCTCTGTGTTTTATTGTTAATTGACATTTATTTTCCACCTCAGCAATCCCATGAGTGCACTAAACGGGCCTGGGCTGCATTAGAAGATTATACTGTCAACCTGATTGTACTTCATCCTTCAGCTTCGCTCATCCTGATGGGTGATTGCAATGCAAGAATAGGTTGTAATGATGAAATCTTATTTTCACGTTATAACAGGTTACCACCCGAAACCAACACTTGTAATCCTCTGCCCTATAGATTGTCTAAGGATAAGGGTTGCAATTATGCTGGGTTATGTCTTATGCAAATGATTAATAACCTTGATTTGGCTCTCTTAAATGGAAGTGTGAAGGGAGATAGGCCGGGAGAATTTACTTTTATATCATCCAATGGTGCTTCAATAATAGATTATGCTCTAATCTCCCAGGACCTGGTAGGAGCAATATCAAACTTTAAGGTTGATGACCGTATAGATAGTGATCATTTACCACTGGTGCTGGAGATTAATCTGGGAGAATCCGTTATCTCTGCTGGAGAAGATCTCACAATTCTCCCAGGAACTAAAATCAGAGCCTCTCGCATTAAATGGTCAGTCAGGCAGGGAGACACTATGAGTAAATTACTAAATACCAAGCCTTACATCCAGATGAGTCATCTAATTAGCACAGCTGATTCAGTTACAACTGTGCTAGAGACCTACCGAGAACTATTAAACTCTTTACAGTATCATTTAAAGCATAAGACCAATTACAATAGGATAAAGACTCGAAATAGCACTTATTCCAAACCCTGGTTCGATAGGGAATGTAGAGAGATGAAGCATGAGTTATTGAATAAATATAGATTTTACAAACAACAGGCCCTGGAAAGAATTCCACCTGAATGGTTCACACTGAAAAGGGAATACAAATCCCTGATTAAGAGGAAGAAGGTTGAAGCCCAGAAGGAATTATGGCAACAATTAATAGCTGCAACTAGATCTAAGGATCCCTCATGCTTCTGGAAAATTGTGACAAGGGGGTTGACCACCTACCCGGTTGTCAATGAGATATGTATCCCTGCAAAGGTCTGGGAAGCACATTTTAGGGGAATCTACTCACAGCATTCTGACTCTGCAACCAGAGTTCAAGAATTGCCTTTAGGTTTGGCAGAGTGGCCCCCTGTTTCCATGCAGGAAATCATCTCGCTGATTCACCAGCTGAAACCAGGCAAAGCCCCAGGCGCTGATTATATAACAGCTGATTTATTGCAGGATAATTTGGAGTGGTGGACCCCAGTTTTGGCCTCATTATTTACTTGGATTGACCGCACAGCGGTTATACCAGAGGACTGGGGGCTTGCTATTATAATGCCAATTTTCAAGAAAGGATGTAAACTAGACCCAAGAAACTACCGCCCAATAAGTCTACTAAGCATTATTAGCAAGCTATATGCAAGGCACCTGTTGGGGAAGCTTCAGGATTGGTTAAATGATGAAAATATTCTTGCTGAAGAACAAGCTGGGTTCAGATTTGGTAGGGCTACTATAGATCAGGCACTCGTTCTACACCATCTAGCAAACATATATTCTACTCAAAAAGGAGGTTCCTTGTATGTGGCATTCATAGATTTTAAATCAGCTTTCAATCTGATACCCAGAGAAAAATTGTGGGCCAAATTTGAGACCACAAATATTGACAAAAGACTTCTTCTGCTAATGAAGCGACTGCATGAAAATACCAGTCTTAGGGTTATTTGTAATAAGGCAGGGGCACTATCTAACATAATTCCATCATTCAATGGGGTCAAGCAAGGCTGCATTTTAGCTCCAACATTGTTTAATTTTTACATTAATGATATTGTGAGCAATTTATCGAGTGCAGACTTTCATCCCCCTACACTAGGCTCATGCCCCCTTTCAATCCTGCTTTATGCAGATGATGCAGTCTTGATGTCAATCTCGTGTGTGGGATTACGGAGAACCTTGGAAGCCTTAGCCTCATACTGTACAAAAGAACAGCTGACCATTAATTATGATAAGACTAAGATCATGGTCATTAGCAGGAAACGTAAAAAACATAGATGGACAATAAATGGAAATAGTATAGAGCAAGTGTCCTGCTATAAATATCTAGGTATGATATTTCATTCATCTGGCTTATGGTCCTCCCACGTGAACCATGTAGCATCTAATGCACAAACATGCAGCTCTGCACTATTGAGGTTCTTTTATACCAAGGGTGGTCAATACGTGCCATCAGCGATTCAAGTTTTTAAAGCTAAAATTATAGCCCAAATGCTTTACGGAGCCCAACTGTTTGCATACTCAAACGTGAAGCCTTTGGAGACGGTGCAGACAAAGTTTTTGAGAAGAATTCTTGTAACACCTTTGTGTGTCCCCAGTACGACACTCTGACTGGAGGCTGGATTAATCTCCATTAAAGCACGTGCCCTGATCCACATGTTCAGCTATTGGCTGAAACTTATTTTTGCCCCATCTCGCTTGGCACCCCTAGTATTAGTGGATACATTCCAATCAACTTGGAAAAGGAATCTAACTGTTAACCTACTGCAGCTGGGTTTTTCCTTAGAGGCTATTTTGGCCATGGGTTTTGGCAATGCCAAGGCTGCAATTAAAAGGAGAATATGGGATGTAGAACTACAAGAACATCTAGCAGCCCATGATAAACCCAGCACAGTTAGGAATGGTTCCTTTAGAATGGCCAACTACCTATCTAATATAACCATTCCCAAGTTCAGGAGAGCCTTCAACTTAGCTCGATTTAATGTTCTGCCCTCCAGATTGTTGGAAGGCAGATACCAGGGTCTTCCAGTGGATAAACGTGTTTGCCCTTGTGACGAGGAGACTATTGAAACTATTGATCATGTCCTCTTGGAGTGTTCCCTTTATCGGGATATCCGGAGGACTCTTCTTCAGTCTATCTTGCAGCAAACTCAGGGGAGGCCAAGGGAGTTTTGTGTCCAACACCTGCTAGGAGATAAAAAGCCAGATGTAACTGAGGTGGTGGCCAAACTCTGTGCCGAAGCAATGAGGCATCGCTCATCCCTGCCCACCTCAGGTGGCGAGGTCAGATGATTGGCAATATCCATTGTGTATTTATCCTTACCTCTTCTCATGATGTGGGTTGGAGGTGGTCTAGAGCACGGCCATGGTCCATGGCTGGAGACAATTCTAGTCCTATTGAGTTGATTACTCTGTTATTGGGTCTACTGGGCTTCGAAGATTTTACCTGTTCTGCCTTTTATACAAATAGTATGCCATTGTATTATGCTTGTCTTGTGTGCATGCTTTTATTGTTTTTATACGCTTTTATTTTGGTTTTATGTGGAATGTATCTTGTATTTTATCTGGTCAGTGACTGAAATAAAGAGTGAGTGAGTGAGTGGCACACACTAAGCAAAATGGCACAAATAAAGTCTTTACCACACCCTAAAACTTTAAGCAAATAATGCAACAATGTACAAAACATCTGTGAAGATTCTCAGTCATCCAGGTGCGTTTATCTGGGAGTTGAGTCATGGCTACTGGACTTCTTTTTTGAGAGATAGAAACGTTTCGCTGTTCATCCAAACAGCTTCATCGGTCTGAATACAGCTAGTGCAAGAGACCTTCTTATAGTCAGCTTGACCTCTTGTCCCCTTGTCTGATTGGCTCATAAGATGAACAAAGCCTGAATAGGCTCGTTAGGGAGACATTAGTGTCCATGGCCTTAAGGTAAACAATGGCCTAAGGTGCTGAAACCCATCAAGAATGGGTCGTTAGCTGTCAAGAATGGGTCGTTAGCTGTGACCTGGTGGTGAAGGCTCCTTGATTTGCCTGGGTACTGTGGAAAGTACAGCCTGGTAAGTAGCAGCTAGACTATGCCGGAGCCCCCCACCTCTGTTGAGGGAGGGATTTTCAATGCTGACATGAATGGCTTCCCTTACTCCTCTCTCAAACCACCTCTCTTCTTTGTCTAATATGTGTACATCCTCATCTTTGAAAGAGTGGCCTTTTTTCCTTCAAATGGAGGTGTACTGCTGATTCTGGTCCTGAGCTGTTACCTCTCCTATGTTGGGCCATTCTTCTGTTTAATGGCTGTTTAGTTTCTCCAATGTAGAGGTCTGAACACTCTTCACTGCATTGGACTGCATATACTATATTGCTCCTTTTATGGTTTGGTATCGGATCCTTTGGGTGGACAAGTCTCTGCCTTAGTGTGTTCATGGGTTTGAAATAAACAGGGATGTGGTGTTTGCCAAAAATCCTTTTAAGCTTCTCCGACACTCCCGCCATGTAGGGAATGACCAGGTTCTTCCGTCGGGTATGGGTCTCAGACTGATCCCTTGTTCTTCTGGGATGGCCCACTGCTTTGTTGAAGGCCCACCTTGGATATCCACAGGCTTAAGTGCTGTCTTCAGGTGCCTGTCTTCCTTCTTCTTGGCTTCTGAGGAGGTGGCGATGCTCTCTGCTCTGTGGCTTAGGGTCCTGATGACTCCTAGTTCGTGTTGTAATGGATAGTGGGAGTCAAACAGTAAGTATTGATCTGTGTGGGTGGGTTTCCTGTAAACTTCTACTCCTAGGCCACGGTCAGGTCTGATGATGACTGCACAATCCAGGAAAGCCAGCCTGTTGTCTTGGGTGTCTTCCCTAGTGAACTTAATATTAGGATCCACTGCGTTGATGTGGTGTGTAAAGGCCTGTACTTCCTGCGTCTTTATTTTAACCCAGGTATCATCTACATACCTGAACCAATGGGATGGTGTTGTCCCTGGGAAGGTGTTGAGTGCCTTCTTCTCCACTTCTTCCATGTATAGGTTTGCTACAATTGGTGACACTGGGGAACCCATGGCACAGCCATGCTTCTGTCTGTAGAAGTCCCCTCTGTACATGAAATATGTGGTGTTCAGACACAGGTCCAGGAGCAGGCCTATCTGGTCTGGGTTGAGGCGGCTTCTGGAGGTGAGGGTGCTGTCTTCTCTTAATCTTCTCTTTACCATTATTAGCGCATCAGTGGTGGGTATGCTGGTAAAGAGTGATGTAACATCAAAGGATACCATGGTTTCCTCTGTATCCAGTTTGAGCTCCCTGACTTTAGAAACAAACTCTTCTGAGTTGTGTACGTGGTGGTCCGTGTGTCCAACCAGTGGGGGTAGGATAGTTGCCAGGTATTTTGCGATGTTATAAGTCACTGAATTTATACTGCTGACAATAGGTCTGAGGGGGATTCCTTGCTTGTGGATCTTGGGAAGTCCATAAAAGCAGGGGACTGTCTCTCCGGGATATAACCGGTGGTAGGTCACCCTGTCAATTGCGTTTTCCTGCTCCAAGAGTTTTAAGCATTCTATTACTTTCTTCTTGTAATTGCTGGTGGGGTCTCTTCTTAGTTTTTCATATGTATGCTGATCATCTAAAAGTGTGATAACCTTCTCGTGGTAGTCCACCGTATTGAGGACGACAGTGCACCTTCCTTTGTCCGCAGGCAGAATTGTGATGCTCTCATCCCTGCTGAGGGATGTCACAGCACTTCTCTCTTGGCTGGTGAGGTTGGATGGTGGTGGTTGAGCACTGGATAATGGACCCTAAGCCACAGAGCAGAGAGCATCGCCACCTCCTCAGAAGCCAAGAAGAAGGAAGACAGGCACCTGAAGACAGCACTTAAGGCCTGTGGATATCCAAGGTGGGCCTTCAACAAAGCAGTGGGCCATCCCAGAAGAACAAGGGATCAGTCTGAGACCCATACCCGACGGAAGAACCTGGTCATTCCCTACATGGCGGGAGTGTCGGAGAAGCTTAAAAGGATTTTTGGCAAACACCA
The DNA here is from genome assembly GCA_037367245.1 of Phrynocephalus guinanensis. Lineage (NCBI taxonomy): Eukaryota > Metazoa > Chordata > Lepidosauria > Squamata > Agamidae > Phrynocephalus > Phrynocephalus guinanensis. Next base: position 55,825,964 of record CM074735.1, on the reverse strand, counting down.
CATCCCTGTTTATTTCAAACCCATGAACACACTAAGGCAGAGACTTGTCCACCCAAAGGATCCGATACCAAACCATAAAAGGAGCAATATAGTATATGCAGTCCAAATGCAGTGAAGAGTGTTCAGACCTCTACATTGGAGAAACTAAACAGCCATTAAACAGAAGAATGGCCCAACATAGGAGAGGTAACAGCTCAGGACCAGAATCAGCAGTACACTCCATTTGAAGGAAAAAAGGCCACTCTTTCAAAGATGAGGATGTACACATATTAGACAAAGAAGAGAGGTGGTTTGAGAGAGGAGTAAGGGAAGCCATTCATGTCAGCATTGAAAATCCCTCCCTCAACAGAGGTGGGGGGCTCCGGCATAGTCTAGCTGCTACTTACCAGGCTGTACTTTCCACAGTACCCAGGCAAATCAAGGAGCCTTCACCACCAGGTCACAGCTAACGACCCATTCTTGACAGCTAACGACCCATTCTTGATGGGTTTCAGCACCTTAGGCCATTGTTTACCTTAAGGCCATGGACACTAATGTCTCCCTAACGAGCCTATTCAGGCTTTGTTCATCTTATGAGCCAATCAGACAAGGGGACAAGAGGTCAAGCTGACTATAAGAAGGTCTCTTGCACTAGCTGTATTCAGACCGATGAAGCTGTTTGGATGAACAGCGAAACGTTTCTATCTCTCAAAAAAGAAGTCCAGTAGCCATGACTCAACTCCCGAACAATGTACAAAATGACAGTGGTTCCTGGTTTTGCTGCATGGACTTTTTTCTACGGTTAGAAGCATGGATTGGTGACTCTTCTTTACATCCTGACTTACAAGTGGAGACAAGTCTCTTCCCTGAACTCAGTGTGCTCTACTTACTTCCTAGTTTCAGAACAACTTGCTGTGTAAGCAACTGCTTTCTTGTCTCATCCAAGGCCACTTGGAGCTACATGGGGTATTTTACTATAATGAAGGAAAAGAAAGCACTTGGTCAGAAGCACGGGTCCAGCCATGTGTTAGAAACACTCTGTGAAACCCTGTTTGCACAGAAATCCCAGCCATCACAACTAGTGTTAAAGACTTCTTTGAGGTTTTGTCCAAGGGCATCTGGGAACTCGAGACTATAAACCACTGCTATAGACCATATTGACTACTGACATGCGTGTTATTTGCATTCAGAATGCTCTTTGTTATGTAAAGTTTGACGTTATCTATCTATCTATCTATCTATCTCTCTCTCTATCTATCTATCTATCTATCTATCTATCTATCTATCTATCTATCTATCTATCTATCTATAGGGGCTATCAAGTACCCTCATGGGTAACAATAGCACCCCTGGAGGGTCATATTTGGCCTTCAGACCACATGGAACCTACCCCTGCTCTAGATATAAATTACTGAAATTATTTTAGAATTATGTTTTGCACAACCTTGAGAGTTTTAAATTTTATTAACTAGGAAGCTATATTGTGCTGTTGGGGCAGCAAGTGCAACTCTCGTAGTGCTTATACATTATTCTGTGCAGGAGCATTTTCCACTTCGCATTTCAAAATTGTAAAAGACCTGCCAAAAAAAGAGCTACTATCAAAAGATGAGACATTGAAGACATTCATACGCATCTAGACAGAAAATTACATTTTCAACATGAGAACCTTGATAGTTAAAGCTACATTTGGGACATTGCTATGACCGTCTTATTTTCTCATTATGCTGTCAAAGTTGGAATTCATGCCAGGTTCTGAAGCCATTCAAATAAAGGATACTTTCATAAACATCCATTTCATAAACCACAGCATATCTAATTCTTTTGAGTTCTGAATGCAGAGTTGAACGCTGTGCTTGTAGTCTACAGAGAATTGGCCTGGAAAACATAAAACAATCTACTAGGTGAGTTGGAAAGCTGTTGACATAGGAAATGGAAATGGAAATTTGCTAGGAGTCTCCTATATCCACAGTTTTATACTCTACTTTGCCTGATGTTTGCTGATTGGAGCAGTATATCTTGATGTTAGTATCCCATTTCAGAAATGTTCTTGACATTATCTACTTGGCAGCTTGAAAAATAGTGTAAAACTCCCAATGCATTTGAGCACATGTTTCAAAACAATATCCATTTCTGTTCATACAAGTGGGAAGTTAGTGCTCACTTCAAGGTGCTTTATTCCTTGGACTGCAGTGTATGCTTGATTTGTGGGGTGGAGATGCTTGAAACATAAATTTAAAAATATTAGATTTCAATTTCAGAGGGCCCTTGTATTAAAGGAAATAACAAACTTTCCCAAATATACAGTAATTGCTGTCTCTTCCCCACACCTAAAAGTGCACCCATCAATATCAATAAAGATTCATGTCAAGATGTTGTTGCTTATTAAATTACAGTAGATGATCCCTAAATTGACTCCCCTGTAAGCTCCATTGATTCTAATGGGCCTATGCTAACTGTGACTTTTTTAGCATAGTAAATCACAGAGTTTGCCTATTTCAACCAATGGAACTTATGGAGCAGCTGACTCACCAATGATCTTTTACTACATTTATATGCTGCTCAATATAGACATATTTCTGTATGGGTTACAATAAAGGTAAAACAGACAAAGAAAGGTAAACATATAAATTCTAAATACAACATAAAACAGAAGAATAGAATGAAACCAATATAAGAAAGCTAATAGCAGCAATGAAAATGTCCACAGCTCTTAAAAATCCAGGCAGATCTATATATCAGTGGAAGATAGTTAAGATATAAAGGACCTGGAAAACAAACTTTACAAAGGCCTTTACCTGACATGGAAACAAACCCAAATGGGGGTCAGATGAGCCTTGCTGCAGGGTAAATTCCATAATTGGGGCACCACGATTGAGAAGGCCCTCCCCTATCACAATTTCTTCAGAAAGGACAGTCAAAGAGCCTCTAAAGAAAATCTGAAAATCCAAGTGGGTTTGGGATAATGTGATTTTTTTTAAAAACCTGGATTGGAAATTTTCTTGATCCACAGCTCCCATTTTCCTTTGCTTTTGGCTATATGGGCCAAAAATAATGGAACACGTAATTTGGCAATTTCTAACAATCGCACCTTCCTCACTCCTGATTATTTAAAAAAGCAATCTTGCCCACCAACACCAGAAAACTGAGTCAGACTGGGCAATGGCCTAGAAATCAGAAGAGCTCCTGACAAAGACAGAGGAGTATAGACAATGGGAGGAGAAGGTATGCTTTTCATAAGTGGCTCAAAACCTGTGACAAAAGAAGAACAGTTTTTGAGGATTCTGGGAGGATCAGAAGAGTTACTGAGTAGTTTGCTTTAGTTTTCTGCAGGGACCTTTTGACCTGCCATGAAGCCAGGAGGGTGAAGGACAACAAATCTTCCTAGTAGATGCGGGTTCTGCTCTTTGGATCCTGAAACACCACTTTATCTGATCGTCCGTGCCTTCAGGGTGCAGGCCAATACTTTGCATGTCCTTATTGACAGTGTCCTGTCATTGGCGTTTTGATCACCCACATGGCTGCCAGACATCAATTGTCAGGTGGTAAGCAGTTCTGGAAACATTGAGAGGTGCTTGGTGCTCTGCAGGCATGCCCATACCAGAGAAGCTGGCTTTCTCTCATCTTCTTTGTAACCGATATGATGACATCTAGCTACTGTCAGACAGTATCACTTGTGATGTGGTTGAGTAGGAAGATACCCAATATCCAGCAGAACATACGCATTTCCATGGCATGGAGATGGCCCTCTACACCCACTGTTGCTGTGAGGGATAACACTATTCTGTTGAAAACCTTCTAGAAACACCCAAAGGCTTGAAGCAAAGGCAACACTAACTTTGATTTGGTGCAAATGACAGCTCCCCTCCTGACACAGACAACTGTCTCAATGGAGGGTGTGACTATTGCTAGGACCACATATGGGGGTGACAGACAGAACTGCTGTTTAAACTACCGTGATCACACACACACAGGGTGTCAAATGCCAAGCCATATCCTGAACATACAGTATCATGTGGCCCAGGATTTGAAAGCAAAGTTCTATCAGGCTTGATTGGTCTGGAGGTTAGAGCAGTTAGACCCAATTTATTTATCGGTCTTACAGGCTGCCTTTCTCATATAAATCACCCATCCTCCCCATACACCTCCTCACCCCATGCCCCAAATCTTATATGTGATGTAATTTAAAAGGTTCTCTACCACATCTGACAAGTGGAATTTGAAGTGCCATAAGTGTGCTTATTAAAGATCCTGTACATTTGAAAGCTGGCCACTTTAAGCTCTCCTTATAACAAGCCAAGAAGCAGATTGCGTTTCCATCTGCCTTCGAAAGAGTGCAAAACAGAAGACATTTGTATTGCTTGGCAGTGCTTGGCAGTCTTCTTGTTGTTGATATTGCTAATGTTGTTCTGTTCTGTTTTCTTGTTTTCTTCTTGGGTGGGTCCCCCTCCTCCTCCCAGGAGAGGAATAATTATGTGAACCTATAACTTTATGGACCCCTTTTGACATGCAAACTTGCTTTGGGCATAAGAGAAGATGGTGAACATTATGCCTCTGTTATGTTTGGGGAACATTTAAAGCTTTCAGATATTGGCTAGGGAAGGTTTGCAATGACAAATTTTGAGAACCTCTGACCTAAAAGCATTGTGACCACATATATTATTGCAAAAAGAGAAGTACACAATCTTACAGCAGTATGGTGGTTATAACAAGGGAAACAAAGGGAGGGATAATCTTGTGGAATATTGCTCGATTTTTGCTCCTAACATTAAAAACTGCACATGCTCATAAGGCAAGGTCACTGTTACCCATCTTCTGTGCTATTACTTGTAGAAGTCAAAGGATAATACACCTGTAATTCACACAAGCTACAACTAAATTTTGGCACCATTTCTGGGAGTTTGTTGGCTGCTTACAGTTTGAAATGCAACAGCATGAGTGAATTGTCATTCTGAGCAAAACGTTAGTCATACAAACTTGGTGGGAGAATATCATTATATCTTAATAGCATATGAACATATATACCAAATAATCTGCATCAGTGATGGGCACTATGCAGTTAGGTTAGCCAGAATATGCTTCCCATCATGCCTTTCTACTAGTCTACATGCAGATGTGGTATCCCTAGGCTTGCTTGCTTCCTCCTCCTTCTCACAAAGTCTCTTCCTGATTTGCATTTTCCCAAGGTGAAAACAGGCTTTTGGTTTATCTATAATAGGTGCCCAATATTGCACATGGACACCGGGCTTCTACTACTTTTAATAATCAGAAACTCAGAATAGCTCTGAATGTTCACTGGAACAAACACCAAATAGTCCTTTCGGGTGAAACGTGAAACTACCTTCTTTAGGATTTCTATTCTCCAAGCTCAATGTAGTAATGTTTCTATCTATGGAACTCATATAATGCAAAGTCACATGATGGACATAGATAAGGTTGATCAAACAACATCCTTGGTGTTTGTGTCATGATGGAAAAGGAATGGCCCTCCAGCTATGGCTGAATCACTCCCACCATGCCTTACCACTGACTATGGTGTCCAGGGCTGATGCGAATCATAGTTGAGCAACCTCTGGGGAGGGTCAAACATACCCTATCCATGCTCTAAATTGTAAACAATGTGGATGGAGAAGAGACCCAGACATTTTAACTAATTAATGCATATTTAAAATTCATATGTAAGAATAACAAGAAACTTGTTGCTTCACTTTTTTGACTAGCAATTCTGTATATTTGTGGAAGTCCAACAATAGAATATATAAAAGTGTGTCACAAAGGCAGTGCTTTCAGGAATAGGAAGCAGGGAATAAGACTGGGGATTTTAATCTTTGGAATGAACTGCAAGAAAAGGTTCTTTTAAAAAAATAAAGCAAAAAAATGTAAAATCAACCACTTTTAATATCCATCTCTTTGTTAAGAGTTTCTATTTAATACCAACCTGGAATCTGCTGGCATCAATCCCAGCCTTTGTTCTCATAAGGAAGTAAGCTTCGTACTGTGGGGAATATTATGCCAAATGTGCTCTTGAACTTGGGGGAAATGACTGTTTTGTATTTTGAGCACTCTTATGCTAAGTGAATTCTACATTCTAATGTTGATAATAAGTAACCACTGGCAGTTGGTATTTTAAACACAGAAGAGTGAAATACAGTTAAACTATATTTACTGATTCCCAATGATGAGTCTAAGCTTACCAATGTCTTATTCATTTATCTACAAACCATCATGCAGGATCTTTCCTAAACAAAATTGTGCAAGCCGGTCCTCCAGCACTCATCCCAACAATGCCCTGTTATTTAAAAATACTTCTATTATTTCCTGGATTTATACAGACTGATTATTTGGCTATATTTTAATGAAGCAAAGAGATTTGAGAGAGAAAAAAAAGCTAACTTTCATGTGAGTAGTTATTCAACGGTTGGTTGGTTTGTTTTCATATTGGGGCTTAGTCTACAGAAGGTAAGAGAACACAATGTTGAAAATGTTATTTGGATACAGCTATTCTGCAATTATATATAACTTTATCATCAGTGATGCCTGCACACATACATTGTATTTGTTAGCTAGCAAGAAAAATCTAAACTTTCTCCATAATCCTGTCCAATGATTACCAAAGGTACTCTTGGTAACACAACCCTAACTTACCATATTTTAGTAACTGTTGGCTTCTTCATCCAATGGATATACAGCAAAATATACATTAGAAATACATAGTCAAATAATCAAAGGATAATGGTGTTTGAGGAGTCTTATAAACTCATCAAATCCAACCCCCTGTTCATCATAGGAATCAAAATCAAAGTATATCTGTCTAATTTTCTCTTGAATGCCCCCAGCACCAACTCCTGAGGTCATTGCTTCCACAAGCCTACTGCTCTAATAGTTAGGAATGCCTTCCTAATATTCAACCAAAATCTGGTTTCTATAACTCAAACCCATTATTATATGGCCTGAACTTGGGCGTGATCCAGAACAGATTCTGCCCTTCCTCTGTACGACAATCTATCAAGTACAGTGGCATATCTACTTATGAGCAGCTCTACTTACAAGCAATTCAACCTCAGAGTGGAAAACCGTTGGCGTTTTAACTGCTGCCTTACAAATTTTAGATGCGATCTGCTCTACTTACATCCCCCCCCCAATGTATTTATTTATTTATTTATTTAGATACGGCTGCTCTACTTACAGGTTGTTTGACTTATGAGCATGCATTCGGAACGGATTAAACTCATAAGCAGAGGTACCACTGTATTTGAAGAATACTATGATATCTGCCCTCAGTCTTCTTTTTTTTCAAGGCCAAACATACTCAGTTATTTCCGTCTTTCTCCGTACAGCTTCCTTTTCAGTTTCCTGATGTTCTTTGCTGCCCTCTTCTGAACCTGTTTCAGTTTGTCAGCACCCTTCATAAAGTACAATGTCCAGAACTGGACACAGTTCTCAAGATGAGGCCACATCAGTGCTGAAGAGAGGGGGACTGGTACTTCACAGAATTTGAAAACCATACTTTTGTTAATGCAGCCTAAAATATCACTGCCCTTTTTGCCATATTCAGTTTGCTCAAACTCAGCTTGCAATGTACAATAGCAAGACCCTTCTGGCTCATAGTATTACTGAGCCAAGTATCCCCCATCTTGTAATTGTATACTTGTTTTTTCCCCATGAGTGTTTACACTAATCCTTGTTAAATTTCCTTCTGTTGTATTAAACCTAGTGCTTGAGCCTAGCAAGACATTTTCAAATTTTGTTTCTGTCTTCAAGGTTTTAGCTATTACCTAATCCTGCGTCATCTGCAAATCTGATATGTATTCCCTGACCCAACTGAAGTCAATAATAAAAATGGCAAAGAGCACTGGGCGTTGTAGTACCCCACATATTGTCTCGGTCTAAGAAATAGCCATTGAAAAGCACTCTCTGAGAGTGATTCTGTAACCAACTATGTATCCACCTGGCAGTTGTTCTATCCAGCCCACAACCCATTGGCTGAGTAGGTTCTTCCTTTTCTTTTTGCACCCAGACAATGTTATGTAGGCAACAGAGGTAACCAAACAGTCTCTGTTTTAACATTTTAAATATGTTTGAATTGCAACAATTTGTTGTAACCAGAAATTTGCTACTGAATTAGGTCAACATTAAAATGGAACTGCTTCTACTCCAGAGTACTATCTGTAACACTCATTCCTTGCAAGCAGGTCATCTGAGGGTGCTGACTTCAAAGGAAGCCCATAAGGCAAGGAAGAATCAGGCTTTCTCGGTGGTGGCTCCATGTTCTTCGGAGATATGACAGGCTCCCACGCTGTTGGTCTTCAAAGATGCCTGGAGACCTCCTAATTCCAAATGGCTTTTCCAGGCTGCTAACTTATTCTTCGCTGATCTGTTGACATGACAATTTCTTTCTGTCTTTAGCTTATTTCAGTCTCTGATTCTATGATTGATGTTGTCTGAATTGATATTGTTTTCATATACCATTATGTTTGTTATCATTTTTATTTCTTTATATATTGCACATGGTTTGCTATATTGAAATTATTGTAAGCTGCCCAGAGTGGCATCCATGCCAGATGGGTGGTATATAAATCTAACAAACAAACAAACAAACAAACAAACATTAAAATGACATAATTATGGGGTGCTATCAGTATTATAACATTAAAGGAAGTCAGCATACAGTAATACCTTGGTTTTAGAGTAACTTGGTTTAAGAGCGTTTTACAAGACAAGCAAAAATTTTGTCTAAATTTTGCCTTGATCAATAAGCAATGTCTTGCAATACAAGTAACTGGAGCAGGTCACATGATCACAAGTGAGCCAATGGTGGCTCTCTCTCTCTTCCCCCCACTGCTGGTTTGTGGGGGATTGTCTGGAATCTTCTCTCTCTGGCAGCCTCCAAAGCAGAGGGAGGAGAGGTGCGATGGTGGCAGCAGCCTCTTTCACTCTGCCTGGGTCTTCCTTTTTTAAGGATGGCAATGGTGACTCAGTGAAGGAAGAGGAGACCTAGGCAAAGAGATGTCTCCAGGCCTCACCCGAGTCATGGAAAAGGGAGGCAAGAGGGGCAACATTGTGAGGAAGAGACCCGGGGAGGGGATGGAGCAAAATATGGGGCTTGTGTGAGAGGCGTTTATTTGGGTTCAGGAGGGAGTGGCTTCTGAGAGGGCTTTTGGGGGGGCATGTAGAAAGGGTCCCCCCCTACAAAAATAACTTAACCGGTGTTAACATTTTTTCTTCTAAAATATTATATGGTAGAGGCAGTTTTCAGCTCCTCCCTAATTGTGTATTATTAATTTAATTTCAATATGTTCAGTTATAATTATATTTTGAAAAATATATTTTAATGTGTTTTCTTTACTCAGTTAAATTGCCTTTTTATCCAAATGTAGCAGAGGAGTTACTGTTCATTTGGCTATTTTTAAAGGGGGTCATGACTTGAAAATGGTTTGGAAACACTGATTTAGATGATAATTTTATACATCTAGATACGAATATTGTCTACACTAAAAATGTGCATTTAGTCACTATTTTAAGTGAGTGCATCTCCATCAGAACCCACTCATTACAGACAGGAAAGCATAACTTGGATGACTACACCTCTGCCCATGTTTACTTAGAAGTAAGACTTGCTGTGTGAAACAGAACTTACTTCTGAATAATTGTGTTTGGGATTGCAGCCTTGAGCTGAAGAAGGGCTAGTGTCACCATTCCTTATGGGAAAAAGTCTGTGTACAATCATAATCAGAGAAATGGCTCTCAGTATGACAGAAGAAAGGGGAAGAGAAATCTTGATAGCAAATCTTGCAATAAACTCAACAAAGCGAGTTTCCTCTACTCACAGCAGAGAAAGATATGCTGTGAATCCATGGTTTCTTGACTAAATACCTTATAAATCCTGCCTCTAAAATAAAACATTTTAAAAAGCGAACAAACACAAGCCAATTTCCCATAGCATTTTTCTTGCCGGCAACATGCTGGGAGGGCCTTGGTGTTAGCTTTCTAACACTTCCATTACCCAGGCAAAATAAAGATATATTGATTGTTTCTGTGTTGGTACCACTTATTTATTTATTTCCCTTGTTTATTTATTATTTTTAGAATTTTTCCAAAGGAAATGAAAAATTGCCTGATTAGTCTCCCACTCAGTGTAAATCAAGGGCAATGCCACTGGTTTAATCAATACAAACAGTAAAATGTAAAGAACAACATAACCTATAAACTAAAATTGGAATAAAGACTGGAATTATTTATTTTATCAGGGGAAGGCAGGGGAGATGATATGAATGCCTGTTCAGAATTAGAAGGCAGGTTATGCGAAAGTGTTACTCATAATTCCCCCCCCCTCTGTTTTACTAGTCATTGTACAATCAGTATTTTCCCCTTAGGAAAGAAAGTGCCATTGTATCTAAACTAATTAATTAGAGATCAAGTCCTGGGGGGAAACAGTGAGAAAACATTTATAGAATTATCCTTTAAGTTTACCAAGAGTTATATAGGTTCACACCAGAGCCTGGAAAAGTTTTTTTTAGACCACACCTTGTCTAATTTCTTAACCACCATGACAGGATATTTTGGGAATGTTAGTTCACAAAGTAACTTTTCTTAGACCTGGTTTCTACAGGCCTAGGAAATGAAGTCCAGTTGAATTTATGGTGGTTGGGATTTTTTTCTGCAAAAACTGAAAATTCTTGACTTCCCGGACAGTTCTGCAACTCCTTGTAAATCTTCTCGAGGATTTCCCAAGTTTCAACATGCACAAAGATGGCTGCTAGTACAGAAAATAATTTAAATATCCCCATGGGCTCATGGAACCTGGCCCCATTTCCTTGTAGGCAGGATGTAGGGGCATCTCAACCTGAAATTTGGGGGTGGGGCAGTCCCAGCCCAGATTATGACTGTCCCAGACTATATAGGTCTATATGGGTGCCATAACAGGTGGCAGGTATGGTTTGTTTACTGTCCAGACATAAAACTCTCTCAACCCCAAAGGAATGGTTTCAGGATAAAATGAATGCTCTGTGTACCATGATGAGGGTAGGGTAGAAAAATAACAATACAAATCATTTCTATGTGGTTTTTTAAAAAGTGAGAGTATAACTAGATGGTACTAAGTGGCCTTTTTATAAATTCCAACCAATTATTGCTCTACACTGTGACACTTCTGTTTTATCTTGGCTGGCGTTCTCCATTGTACATCTTAAGTGTACATGGCCAAATTCTCAGTTGATGTCTGCAGCTGTGCTTTCAACCTTTCCTTTGGAAAAGGTTCAGAAAGTCTTATGGATCTAAAATATATCAGCTGCCGTATTGGTGCTAGTTAGAGGAAACCTCCCTAGCTATAACAGATCTATTAGCTTCCAGTCTGTTTCTGGGCACAAGTCAAAGTAATGGTTGTAACCTATAAAGCTCTAAAAGACATGAACCAAGCAATCTGAAATACTGCATTTCTCCATATGAATCAGTATAGGTTTCAAGATCATCATGGAAGACCATTTCCTTGGTCCCACTACCTTCACAGGTACGAGAAAGGACCTTTCTGTATTGCTGCTTCCAAGCTGTGGAACATCCCACTTCCAAGGGGACCAGGGTGGTTCCCTCTTCACTATCTATCCACTAACAGGCAAAAAAGTGTTTTGCAAATACTTTTCTCATCAGAAAGGCATCTTCGCAGTAACTGCTTACCAAACACAGTCCCCCCTTTTAATTGAGGCTGTTGTGTTTTTATTTTTCTTAATATTTTGAACAAATTAACAAAACTGTTTTATGTACTAGTTATAATGTGACATTTCTTTAATTGTTTTTTATTATTGTAATACTAGTCTGTTTTACTGTCCCAAACAGGGACAGATAGGATACAAAGAATAAAATGAAGGAAGGAAAAACAACAACACTTTTTAAATACACTGTGCCTTGGTTGAGCACTCACAAACTCAAAGAGCAACAGAAAGCTCTTACTTTTCCCATCTAGATAGCCTTCGGTATCTATAAACCAGGCCCGAATAGTTTAAAGGTTTGCATTCACATATTTTTTGAGGGGAAGAACTTGTGCAAACAGACACCTCCTGCAGAACTGGATATCCATGCGCAAAGCAAATACAGCATAGCATTACAAAACAATGCCTTGAACAGCTTCTTTGCAGTTCTACTCCACAACAGCTTAGGCTGGCTGCATAAATCTGGAACCTGCTAATATTAACATATACCTTTACATCTGCCAGACAACGCAAAGCACCTCTGAACATGCACATGGAGAATCAAACCGGGCATGCATTGTATAATAAGATGCAAGCAATAGGCTTGAATCTGATTTGTAAAATAAGTCATTCTAAACATTGGCAGGCTCATTAGTATAAATACCAGTGTGGGGCCTGTAAAATATTTTCCCCCTTCAAAGTTATTCTGAAAAGTGCTACATTTTATATATTTTTCACAAAATGGATAGTACTCTTCAGCATTCAATTATTCAAATTATTTGCTAAATTTGAAAACCAATTGTTACAAACAACCTTGTTTCAATCATTGATCTTAAACATTGATTTACTAACTCAGTGTTTTTTAATGAAGCCAAGATTAACAAGGCCTTTTTACATTCAGCAAAAGCAAAAAATATATATGCTTGCCATTATTTTAAATTGAATCAAAAATCAAGTCACCTCTGGTGCATGTTGAATTAATCATTAGGCTAAAATATACATAGTCCTGGGTGAACGATATTAACCTGACATAGTTACAGGCCAATCCTACTCAGAAACACAGTCGTTTCTAAAATCAATGATATTAAGGGATCATCCAGACAAAGTGCCTGTTCTTCTACATGCAGGGTATGTACATTGATGATATCAATACTTTTCTACTGTCTACATGACACAAGGCTTAAATGGGCACCAGTTGTGACAAAGACAGTCAGACACACCTTGACTTTTGGGGTTTTACAAACCACACAGTTTATAGGGATTTTGTCTTGGTTTTGTTTCTTTTACTCTGGACAGGGCCAAGTTTAGGCCACCATATATTCCTTAATCATCAACAAACAAAAACAAAATCCAACGAAGAAACTGATCTTTCAAAGGGCTTAAAAAGTTTCCTCACTGTTTTAAAAAAGCGGTGAAAGACAGCTGATTTCTTAAACAGATTAGCAGAGGAAGGAAAATTCAGTGAGAATTCATAGAATCATAGAGTTCGAAGGGACCTATAAGGCCACGGAATTCCACCCTTTGCTCTATGCAGGAATCCAAATCAAAATATTCTAATCTGGTTATATAACATAGAGACACACAGACATGCACACACAAAATCTGACACGGGTTATCCTTTTTAAAGTATTTCTTCAAGAAGAAATATAGGAATATCCCTTGAAAAGATTCTGTTTTTTGGAGAGAGAAAATGAGATATTAGGAATAAATGTGTACAGAGACATGATAAGGTCCGCTACAATTTGACACTCAACAGCACAAAGGGGTGGGGGTGGGGAAATAAAGAAATGCTCATCATGATGAGCACACTTCCAAGTCTCTCCAGGTAAAGACCTGTAAAGAGCAGGTCTTTCAAGACTCGAAAGTGGGCATCCGCTGGAACACCCATCTGTCCCCTCCCTCAAGTCTGTAAGGTCCAAGTGACTGATATCTTTTACGGTTGCTAATAGAAAAATGCACGCAATTGGCCCTCGTTTTAAAAGCGCCGCATTTGACCGGTAGGACACAAGACTGGACACATCTAACTGCTGCACAGATGCAGTTTTCACAAGAAGAAAAGTGGCAGTAAAGCGGTAGTATTTAAAATACCTATTACTTATTTTAATGCTGGAGCGCATGGAAAACTCCTTCAATTACCCGAAAAAGTAACTTTCCAAGTTCACACGCACTATCCAGTCCTTCCTAACCCTCGTTGGTGAGCACCTAAAGGACAGGAAGTATATCAATATCCTCCTTCTTAAAGTAACAGGGGGAAAAGTACAGGTGAGAAATTATACATTAACCATCCCCCGGTAACTCTGAATCTAATCCGCTCCCTTTCACTTCTCTGCAGAAGTTAAGGGGCCGGCGCCTCGGGCAGAACGCGGGCGCGAAGCATGCTGGGAATTGTAGTTCACCAGGACGGCAGCCCGAAGCTCCGCTCTCGACGTCGCGACTACAAGTCCCACAAGGCAAGCCACTCTGACGGACGCACTGCTTCTCGCTCCTGGGCTTCGGAGATAGGGGCGGAGCGGGGAGGGGATACCTCCGTTCTGAGATTCTGCTTCGGTTCTTGCAGGTCAGCCATATAACGGCGCAAGGGCGCGTGTGAACGATGCACGAGTGCCAAGCGAAGCGACTAGGCATGCTAATGGTAGAAGTTACTTTTTTGAACCAGCGAATCTCCAGCCAGCATGGGGAGTGCCCACTCTGTTGACGGGAGAATTCTGGGAGTCGCAGCCGGATATATATATTTTTTAAAGGAGCCTTCCGCACGCACCCATTAGGTTTCTATTCTCAGAAACCGTCCCACTCTCCGTTCCGTGAAAACAGGGTCGCCCACGTGCGAACCGAGCAGTGCGTTAAACTGCGGATCCCAGCAGCAACGCGCTTGGTTGGAATGTTTTATTTCCCTTCCCGAGAAACTCAACTTGCTGAGATCTGCAGAATCAGTTTGCCAGGAACAGATGGTCCTGAAGCCCTCCCCGCGCGCGCTCCCTTCCCCAAGACAATTCCGGCAACCCGTTTCGGCACGTCTCAGCGAAATCAAACCCCGCCACTTCTTAACACGAGTGTTTCCGCCCCCCCCCCCAACTCCCCGAGAAGCGTGTACACAGTATTGTACTGGAGTTTCAAAAGCGCACGAGGCTGGCAGCCCGTCTTTCCAAACGCCTCCTGTGCCCATTGGCGGCTATTGGGTTTAGGAGGAAGACGCTGCCTTTCTCAGGACCGGGCGACCCGCGTGTTGCCTCTGGGGGACCCACTCGAAGTGGGACGGGACGAGGGACGAGGGCCTCGGCAGCTGGGTTTTTTCTTATCCTTCAAACCCGACTCGGCCTTCGAGAAGGGCCTTGTGTCCCCAGCCTGCTTTAGCCCTCCCTCCTTTTTATCGAAATCGGGGGGGATGTTACTTTCGCTTTTCCTCTGGCCCGGAAAACTACCCCTGCCTTTTCTAGGGTTGGTGCTTGAAGGTATGAGACCGGGAACAAGCCCTGTTTTTTTTGGGGGGGGGGTGTCCAAAAGGTTGTCTTATCTTAGGGGAAAACGTCTCGGGAGCATCTGAGGAAACAAGCGCAATCCTAAAGGGATGGGGAGATGGACGTGCATCTTGGGAGAAACAAAACAAGAACAGGACCAAGGAGCTCCGCACGCGTTTGCGGTCGCTTCCTTCCCTCCCTTTCCATTGCCTTCTGGTAACGTAGATTTCTCTGTGTGTGGGCAAGGGAGAGATTCACTTGCAGTGTCGATAATGGTGTTCAGAAGTGGGTCTTGACAACTGGTCATATAATGTACGACTTAAACTAAAGCATTGGAATAGTCCCCCCCCCCGTGGAAATTCTCTAAACGTGCCCCAGGTGTGAATAGCTCCTCTGTCCGTTGGCTTTTTTTGGTGGTGGTGGGGAATCGGTACTTAAAATTGGGAGCTGTGGAATAAAGATACAGGGAGTGATTCTTAATGGAAGGATTTGGCACTCCCTGGCCTTCCACTTTCCGAGGGCCTCATAGCTGAGAGTTGTGTCCGAATGGCCCAGTTCTAAGGTATCCAAACTTCAGCCCTCTGGCTGTTTTGCCTTTGTCATTGTCAGTTCCAATGCCTGTACTGTATTGCCTATTGTCATTGACAATACAGGCTTGGAATTCTGGGAGTTGTGGTCCAAAACATCTGGAGGACGGAAGTTTGACACCCCATTACTAATGGATGAGTGCTTGTGGGTGGTGGGGGGAAGCTCTCCTCCTCCCTTCTTTCTGTTCTGGTCAGTTTGCTCCTAGATTCCAGGGTTAAACCCCATTCTTTTCCTGGCCTTGACCAAGGATATTGGATGGGTGGTGGTGGTGGTGGTGGTGGGAAAAATTGCGCACTATGCCTGAGGTGAACACCACGTGTCCCCTGGGGAGCTGGAGGTACCCATCACCTCTAGTTTTTTCTCTCCAGGTAAGACTGAGTCAAAAGCAGTAAACCAGCAAGAACAAAAGATGGTGGCTCTCCAGCTTTTTCTCTGCCTTTTTGCATTAGACCCATTTGGGGGGGGGGGGGAAGAGAAAGTACAGTGAGTGGCCCTTTAGCTCATCCCTCTTACCCATCTTCTTTAGGATCTGGGGCAGGATAGGGTAGGGCAGTGGTTCCTAAGCTTGGGTCTCCAAGGTGTTCTTGGACTAAATCCTGGCCAGCACAACTAAGTGATTGGGGCTTCTGGGATTTGTGCTCTCAAAACATCTGGGGGCCCATGGTTGGGAAGCATTGAGTTAGGCCCACAATGCTGCCTGGCCAGAGGTGGTGAGCAGTATTTTTGTTCACTTACATCCGCTCTTGGAGTGTTGCTCTGTTCCATTCTCTACTACTCTGTTCCATTCTCTACTACTACATTCTCTCCCACCCCCACCAACCCACCCCCAATTCAGTTCTCAACCAGTTGGTTGCTTTTCTTTAAAAATAAAAATGGTTTAGTTAAGCGCCCGCTTTTGGAAATTTCTTAGCCTCCCCCCTCCTCCATTCCTCTTTGAAGGGACAGAGAACTGCATCTTTGAAGAGTGTTTGGTTTCAGTTCAATCCCAACCCAGCCCTGCCTCTTTCCTTTCCCAGGAGCTAGCTACCGTTGGTTTTCAGCTTGTTTGTTTTTTCTTCTTAGCTCTGTTGGAGTTGGTGGTTTTGTAACATGCTGTGCATTTCTCTGGTGGAGGACCGGGTGTCAGGCTGGGGCATACCAAAAAGGAGTCCTCAAAAGGAGAGTTTTGCTTAAAGAGCGTTTCTGAAAGTTGACTTCTTAATGAAAAGGGCCCAGCAGGGTTGCTTAGAAAACAAGCAAGCTTTAAAAACACACACACATACACAGATCTCTCTTATCTGTTGGCCTCATAAGCTTGACTGAGGCTACATTCACTTTGCCCACTCTAATAAAATGAAGACATGTGAAGTCTATTCCACCTGTCCAAAATGGTCTCCTTCCATAAACCACTCCCATCTGGTACAGGTGATTATTGATTATATAATGCTTCATATTTCCAATTTCCATTACAGTACAGTATTTGTGTTTCAGTATGCTGCTTCCTACCCAGTCTTTCATACAATTGTTTATCTAGGAATAACCAGAGAGTTATTCAAAATGGAGAAGTAGATACTGTTAACTTTCATTGTTGTCACTATTAGCGCACAATAATATGGGGCTTAAATCAGAGAGGGAGAAAGGTCTTGCAACATGTAGTTCGCTGACTTTGAATGAGCGCAACCTGGAATGGCACTGCCTGTCCTTCTGGATCAAAATTTAAGAACAGTATGCTAATTACACGAAATCCACAGCAGAGCATTTAACAAATGCTAGATCTAGTTTTTGCTGAAGAAGCTGACAAAACAGCTGAAGCCCCTAAACTATTTTATCTTGATATAAATCAATACTTGATTTGTGCCTTCAAGTTATACCTGTATTGTGGCTTTTGAACTTCCAAAGCTTGTGGATTGTTTTCTAATAAATATTTTATAGTATGGATTGGAGAGGAGCTAAGTGCGGTGCACAGATTAATTGGAACAGAATTATTCTGTGCTCTCCATGCATCCCCCAGTTGTAATGCTGTTTCCTATTTTAAAATGTATACATAGAAGATGACCTGTAAGGAAGAAACCCTATGTGGGTATAATTTCAGTTGTCATGTTTTAAATTCTAACTCGAATGAGCACTAGTTTATTTGAAGCTTCTTGTGATATTCACCAGCCTTTTCAAATAATGAAGACACATCACAAGGCTCCACTGTGCTTAATAATTATGTGCCATGAAGGCAATCCCATCTCATGGTGACTCTTTCTAGCGTTTTCTCACTATATTTAGAAGTGGTTTAGTATTGCCTCTTTCTGAGGGTGCCCTGGGACAGTTTGGTTTGCCCAAGGCTACACAGGGTTGCTCTTTCCCCAGGGAACACAGTGGAGAATTGAGCTCATTGCACATTTGAGGGAATTTAAAGGGGATTTTATTTATTTATTGGATTTCTATACCACCCATCTGGCAGCGAGGTCACTCTGGGTGGGATTTAAATGGCATACAGTGGCCTCACTAACATTCGTTGCCTTTTCTCCAATTTTTCCTCTGTCTGCCTTGCCACAAACTATATGGGAATTTTGGTTTGATAGTCTTTGCAATGTGGTGAGTGCTGTTGCTTCGGTTGGGGGCTGTAATTCTGTAAGAGTCTTTTGAAATACGTGGCACTGGGTCCTGTACAGAATAAGGTTTCTGCTTCTGTGAAATAGTATGAGTGTTTTTGAACTGTCACTTAGGTTAAATCTCAGGAAACCCTGTAAACTAAATTTCTGGCATGAAAGAGTATCTCTTAGTTCGAGAAAAGAAATTGGAGGATCTGTAGATAGTTACTAGGTTAAGAGTCCTAATGAGTTGGGTGCAATTTAAGTAAAACGTGGCCAGGATGGTATACTAAAGCTCATGTTCATAGCTGAAAAACCCTTTCACTCGAATAATGGAGAATATGGTAAGATTCATACTATGTATATTTGGAGCAAAACTTATTGAGACCAGGGTAGACTTAGTGGAAATGTATTGACCTCTGGAGAAGCTTTCCCTTTAGGTTTTGCCCAGCCCATTCTCAAGTATTCCTGTAAACTTGCAACACATTTAGCCAAAGTATTTTAAAAGTGGAAATAGGAGTTGCCATAATATTGGGGGTACAACTGATGTGTTGCAGGGTTTGTGCAAGATTGTTAGGGGATTTGAAATGCTTAAATATTGCCTAGTATCCTGTTGCCTAAATGTGGAGTGGAGGGGTAGTCTTGCAAGCCCAGCTGCTGCTCTGTCAGGCTCCCTGTCATGCGTCCACTCTTACATTGATCGCGAGATCAATTTATTACTGGTCATATTGAAGGAAGCATGTTGGGAGTGTGGAGGACACCTAAACAATTGCCCTTCTGCTCAGTGGGAGGATATGGCAATGTCACAGTTTTAAAGTTTTCACCTCCTGTTCCTTGGGATTTTTATTTTTATTTTATTTTATTTGGGAAGGGTCCGTTTCTTATGCTTACTCATTTCCTTTATAGTAATACCTTAGTTTACAAGCATGATTCATTCTAGAGACATGCTTGTAAACCAAAACGCTCTAATATCCAAGCAAATTTCCTCATAGGAAATAATGGAAACTCAGATGATTTGTTCTGGGATTCCATAGACAACATAGTGTACACACAAAATGCCAAAGCTCACAAAAGAAGTTGGCTAGAAGTCCACATCCACACCATGGTACCTGGATGCGGAATCTGCTCTGTTTGGTTCTAACAACTGGATTTTAATCTGTATTTTTAATGTGACAATAATAAAGTGCAATTTGTAGCCCTATACACACTTGACTAGCTGCCCATGACTAGAAATGGTTTGAAAAAATAAGAATGTTGAAAACAAATTAAATAAAAATATAAATATAAAGAAAAATAGAACCTTAACCTAAAACTCTCATTTGAAGACGTTCCTGGCTGGTGCAAGGGAGACCTCCATTCCTCAATCCTCACTCTGCTTTGGAGGCTGCCTGAGATGAAATGTCCCACACGATCACCCACAATTCAGTGGGGGAGAGCCACCACCGGCTCACTTGTGATCATGTGACCTGCTCCAGTGCTTGTAAATCAAGACACAGCTTGTTGATCAAGGTAGAATTTAGAAGAAATGTTTGCTTGTCTTGCAAAATGCTCTTAAACCACATTACTCTTAAACCAAGGTATTGCTGTACAGTATTTAGTTAGCAAAAAGATTTGGAAGCTTAGTCTCTTAAAACGTAGCTCATTTGCAGTGATCCCATCTTTCAAAATGAGTTCACTTTTAAAGGTTCTTTTGTAGCTTTGATAAATCCCACATAGGTGCGCTCGCAAGCTCGCATTAGCAACTTTTTATCTGCAGCCTGATCCATGACAAGTTAATTACACCACTTACGCAGCAACTGCACAGATGCTCTATAGGAAGCTATAGTAGTGATACTGTAACTTGTGTTGCTGTGGCTACTTTATCTCATGATAACTCTGTAATTAACTTGTCACCACTGTTTAATGCTTAACGTATGTAGAGAATCAGTTAATGGCATTACTAAAGCGATAGTAGCCTGAAGGAGAAGCTCATGCCCACTGGGAAGGCTATCAGGGATTGTTTAAACACAAAACATCCAGGCCTGACCTGGAAGAAGCTTGTTCCTTCATTAGGAAGCATTGGATGGAATTTTAAGACGGTTACCAATACAGGTGCAGCCACTGCTCAGCAGTACTCTTGGAAGCATAAATTCTGGAGTGACATTAATTTCCAGCTGCAAGAAGAAAGAGTAAAATGGATACTTTTTCACCTAAGGCAGTCATTCTACCCCCACTTACCTGGAAGTAAACCCCATTGAGCACAGTGGTCTTTTAACCTCTGAATAGAAATGCATAAGATTGTGCTGTAAATGAAATCTACATTTCTGGAGAAAGAGTTTTTTTTCTTAATGTTACTGTGTTTGTTCCTAATGTCACCATGTTTGTTGCTCTTTCTGAACAATACACAAGTACTCTGTGGACTACCCTAGAGATGACTGAAGCAAAAGATGATACCCTAATGAATGTGTTGAATGTTAAAAACTTGGGTTACACAGTGGTAGTTCCTCTGAATCTTAGTCTCGTGGGATCCAAGTCCAGTTTCCTTCCTATACAGTTCTCAAGAGTAGCAAACCATTCTGGTTATGATGGAGCTGTTTAGAACGAATGTAGGTTTCTTGCTAGAAAGAAATTGGTGTCCATGAACACGGATGAATTTGCATGATTCGAGAAAGCTTACAGTCCAGACTATATCCTTGATGAATCATAGATATAAATTTTGAACGGCGTGTTTGCAAACACATCATGTGCTTTTAAAGATCTCTTGTGTTAGAATAATTTCCTGCTTGTAACACTTGTGTAGTCAGCAGAGATCCAATGCAGTCTGTATTGCCCATTCCCAGAAGTCGGAGGGTGAAACGGAATGCACATTCTACCAATAGCACAACTCGTAAAAGCAAGCACTTGTTAAATCTATTTGTTTTTATTATAGACATCGATCTGCCAGTTGCAATAATGCATTTATGGACATTTTTCTGCAAGCGCAGCGCTGGTGGCAGTTTTTACTGACAAATTGAGTCATATGGACAGTAGTTCAAAATAAGCTTACTTTATTGACAGATAGTGCAGTTTTCTAGTTCACTGAGTGTTCTTAAGGTATCTTGACTGGCAAAAACAATATAGCAGAAAGGTAAGACAAGTGGTCTAATTTTTGAAGGGTGGCATTTATAAAACATGCTGAATGGTGAGCCACGTTCCTTCCTCAGTTCCTCCAGTTGTTCTGAACTTTTAAAGTATAATTTCATTCGTGTATGATGTGAACGAGCATTATGTGAAAGCTTATAGTGGCCCAAATCATACTTCATCTCTTCTAAGGCGGTGGAAATAAATGTAGAACACCTTTGCTGTGAAGTTTAGAAAGTCATCAGAAGTTCAAAACGTCTTTGAAAGTAGGGTGAAAACTAGCTATTGTTGCGTATTATTACAGAAGTTTGTCTAATCTTTAACGTACAATACCTAAACTGGTGGCACCAATAAATGTGGTGTCTTGTCCTCTCTCTGCGTCTAAAAATAAAAAGTATCAAATAGTGTACCCTTTCCTCTTAGGAAAAATACCCTTTAAACCTGGATTTTTTAAGACTTATGTTTTCTGTACCTTTTCTCTTTTGACATGAGGTGACTTGAACAATACATAGCTGCATGTTATGATACTGAGTGGCCTGTTTTTTTTAATCATAGAACCTGCCCATTTTCAAACACAACCCCCTCCATCATTGTGTGTTGACCTGGGATTTTCATTGAACTATATTTACCAAGATTTCTGTTCTGTTTATCACCACTCGGTTCTACTCTAGCTAGCTGCCACTGTTGTTGGTTTGACTTATATACGGACATTTAGTGCGATTGAGAAGTATGAAAGAATATTTATGAGTGGAACTAGATGCTGATTGCGTACTGCCAATTAAGAGTTGTGGATTACCTATTTCTATCAAAGTTGTGAGTTAAAATAAATGTAGTCTGTTTAGGAAAGAGGTTGTGAATAAAAGTATAATATTTAAAGTGCTGGTTTCTAAGCGTGTGTGTGTGTGTGTGTGTGTGTGTGTGTGTGTGTGTGTGTGTGTGTGTGTGTGTGTGTGTGCACTTGATAGACCCACTGATGGAAAAAATATCACTTTGGGGCTTTTATATGTATGAATTTAGCATTGTGAATTTGTAGTGATCTCTCCCCCTTCTCTGATGGTTACTCACAATAAAGAGACAAATATTTCAGATTTTAGTGTATCGTATATACTCGAGTATAAGTCGACCCGAGTATAAGTCGAGGCCCCTAATTTAACCCCCCAAAACTGGGGAAACCTATTGACTTGAGTATAAGTCTAGGGTGGGAAATGCAGCTCCTCCTTTGTAAGCTGGGGGAGTGGTGTGTGATGTTTAAAATGACTTTTAGCTACTGACCCAAGCACTTGCCAGGCCCTGCTGCATTTCCCACCCTAGCTCCCCTGTGATGCAGAGGGTGGTCATGAGAAGCGGCACACAATGTTTAAAATGACTTTTAGCCACCGACCCAAGCACTTGCCTCAGTGACTAAAAGTATTGACCCACATATAAGTCAAGGGCCCCTTTTTTTCAGCCCAAAATTAGGGGTGAAAAACTAGGCTTATATTCGAGTATATACAGTATTTAGAGATCATACTCTATACACTGAGGAGGTCATGTCTGTGGCAAGGCAAAATATGACAGCAAAATATTCAGATTATCATTCTTGGAAATAGCTGGGCTTTACGTTGCTTGACTTTGTCATGTTAATTGTTCAGAGCATATGCAAACTCTCTTCATCCTTCAGCCTGTTCTCTCAATATATTAATGGTACCTTGTACAGTAAATGGTAGTGCTGACTAATTTGTTGCCATTACAATGATATTTAAGTTTTGATGTAGATATATCAGTGTAAAATGCAAGCAATGGAATAATTAGTTTCAGTAATGAGTACTGTATGTTCAGATCCAAGGTACTACATTCAGCATTTATTTACAATGCAGTGCAGTGGTTTGAGTTCATGAGTGACTTGCATTCGCTCATGAAAACAATCCAACTTCTTATTTCATTATGGTGCTATTTTTTGTTGTTGAAAGCACGAACCAAGGATCTTTGTCCCTGCAGTAGGTACAGAGAGATCAAGCACCCTAGTAAAGCATCTACTGAGGACCTGTTACTATTCCATTGATTTCAGTGTGCCTGTTTGAAGGCCACCTGTACTGGCTATGACTGCAGGCATCTTTCGAAAGTGAAAGATCAATAGTCACTCATGATTCCTTCTCACTTACATACTTCTTCTAAAATTTAATCACACACACACCAGATCCCATCCTCCTGAGATCTCAGTCATAAGCTTTCAGCATGAAGGTCTGAAAAGCTGTTCACTGCTTGCATGATCAAGAGCAAGATTGCTCATCATGGAAGTGCTGTAAGTGTGTTCAACTAAGCACATTTACCAGTGCTACTGATCTTTGCATCAGCTATCTGAGTTGGTGACTGGCGGTGGGCAGAGAGGTATTGTTTGGAGCAGGAGCTGGATGCATCCTTACCAGCTTTCAGGCTAAAAAGACCTGAAAAAGGACTCAAGATTCTCCTGAGAGTCAACTTTTTCTTGCACAGTAAAATATTCTTGCTGCACCTGGTACGAAGCCCCTATGGAATGAAATGCAAGGTTAGGAGGAGAAGAGGCTTCTGTAGCATTTTGTGGATTGTATCCAGATTGCACAGATTGTAGGGTTAAAATGGGGCAACTGTAGATACATGGGGTTTATGGGTTGCTGCTCAAGAGCCTTCAAACTGGAACTAGATGATAGTCACCTTTTTGAATAATAAGGATAAGAAGATTACTGCCCTAATGATTAGAAATAAAATAGGCCTGCGTTAGTGGATATGCTTTGTTTTATATTGACCTATTAATGTTTAAAATGTGGATTTGAATTATTTTCAGCTGTCTCTATTTAGTAGTTGTTGATAATTCCATAGTGAGTCTCTCTAAGAATATGATTAACCCTGGGGGTCATCTTATAATGTAATTATTAATGATTGATTCTGTTTATCCATGAAATCAATATAAAAAGCAAAATTGCTTGGCATATATTTGGGTTTTGTTTCTCACATTTAGTAAACATGAGAACTGCTGTTGGCTTTATATATGAAAATGCATTTGAGGGATCTAAAAGTGTTATGCTTAGATTTTAAATAATTACGGTGATATGTGGTGGTTCGTACATGACATATGTTAATATGGCCAATAGTGTTAACATCTCCTGCCACTAATAGTTAGGGTGGGGATGTATAGTAATTGATCTTCCTGGGAGTGCTGTAATGTAAAAACAATTCAGGCTGTTTGAAGTATATTTTACAAGTGTGCTTTGGGCTTTTGGGATGTTACATTGAAAAACCCAATTGTACAGTTACCATGGGAACCCAATTAGAATAGATTGCTTGGGTTTTTTTAGTCTTTTCATCTTGACCAAAAATCTAATGTACTTTAAATGTTTTCATATGGAATTTTATTCATAGTCTGGATTGATGTAATAATAGCTTTTTAAAAAAATCCAAAATCATACAGTATCAAGCGTTTCATATCAGGGCTTCTCTGTTTCTTTGGAGAACAATAATTTCATGGCATATGTATGCATGTTTATACACTGCATTCTACCTTTAATTTAGTTAAACATTGTGCTTTCTGAATGGTATGGAATAAGTGTTTTAAAAACAAAAATACGTCAATAATTATTTAAAAAGCAGTAGGCAGGAACTGAGCTCTCAGTGGTACAGCTTCTTCCTTTTTCATAGAATATGTTGACTGGGTTTTAATATTTAAATGCTTTCAGAAAGAAGAGATGGGAATACTCAGCCTGCACAGAGTAGGTAGGACAAGAAGCAGTGGGATTAAATGACTAGAAAGCAGAGCTAGGCTAGACATTCATGAGATATGTAATAATACTTTAGCAGAGGAATGAAATGTTTAGGGAAACTGCAGGATCTCCTGGAGGCTTTCAGGAAAAGGGTGTTTTTCTAGTAGGAGCTGTGAATCCCTCCATGTCTCCGTGTGTTTCGAAAGTTGACATTCCAGACTGTTCGTTGAAAGTATGGAGCAAAAGGTAGAATGATAATTTCTGCAAGCAATGACATCTAGATTTGTGGAAATTGATGGTAAACTCAGATTTTTCTTTTTAAAGTGTGAAGAGATTTAATTGTGATTTTATAAAAATGTCTCTGTTTATTTGCGAAAATGAAGGTGGATACTAATTTCAGCCATATTTAGTGTTTTTGCTGTCCTGCTGGGATCTCTTAGCGGCAAGCTAAGGCACTTCTAATGTCCAGCTGTGAGAGCAGAGACCTAGCTTGCTTTGGAACAGTTTCCAACAGCATTCCTTGATCTTCCAAGCAGAGAATACACCCAGCCTCAATCAGTTTGCCAAATAACAACACAGCTCTTGGAGCTGTGTCTGGCTGCGCGGATTGTCAAAGCATCCATGACATTTCGAGCCAACCAAATAGCTAAAGAAAAATTATGACTCCTGACTGAGTGATGCTATCCATTTTCTGAAGCTCAACATTCCTTCCTCCTGCTCTCTGAATGTGCTAAATCCTTGCTTTCAGGAGGAGTCTGAATGTTCAGTTTTTCCACAGTTTTCCCTGTGTTCACAAACCAAAATAGGACTTGTAATAAAATATTGAAAGTTCCAGAAGTAGCTTCTTTCAGGATATTCCATTCTTTCTTTTCTCCCGCCCCTAAACAGCAGTCAGAAGTATTTTGTTCCAAAGAAACCTGTTGGATTTTCATTTACTGAGCTGTAATGGGTGCCTCACCACTGTTCACTTGTAGAATTTTCTTTCTGATGTCTGGGAGTTTACATGTCTATTCATATATCCAGAGATGGGGCAGGTTGGCTACCTAAGGTTTGATAGTATAGGTATCCTTCAGTCTCAAGAGAATATGGTATCGTGCTCTGTATAGAAGCCGTGTTGTTTCCACACTGCATGCAAAGTTGAAGTGGCCTCCTCAGAGCAGAAGGCCTGGATAGATTTAATATGGAGGTTAAGACTGTTACTCAAGCAGCAGAAAACCCCTCTCCATGTCGCTGGAATAGTGTAATGGAATGTCAGAGGTGATACAATTAGTTCCAGCTGTGTCACAGGAGTTGCCAGAACATGATTGTACACAGCCATGAACTGCCTCTGGGACTCTGGCTCCGGACTTGGCCTTGAGCTTAACTCCTGAAGCCTTTTCCGGAAATAGGATATAGCCACAAGGCAGTGGAGGTTTAAAATCAGAGTTTTCCTTCTCCTAGAAGATGGTTCTTCTGTTTTATGTGCCGTCGGGGCATTCTGCCTTCAAAACCGTTGACCATCGTCTCCTTAAGGTTTGATAAAGGAGTGTATTAATGGGTATATTATCACTACACAAGAGTGCAGAGAATGATGTTATTGTGCATCAGACCAAATCACTATTCTGCAAAACAATTCTAAAAATTGGGACACCCCAAGCAAAAAATTATAATGATGAAACTGGACTTTAAATTACCCATGCGCATGTTAAAAAACTGTCCTGACAATTGCTTTCTGTTTGGGTGAGAAGTGGTCAGCCGATGGTAGGAGGAATCAGTTTCTGGAATCTCTCCTTGGTTGACATCTCATTTTAAATAAGAATGAATGCAAGAGGGTATCGTATACACCATCTTGCCTGCTGCCACATTCAGGCTGTCCTTTGCTTGGCATCCTTTTTCCTTCTCACAAGTTGGGCACAATATTGTGCAGTAATATTGGGCCATTTCCTGGTGTTTTGAAAGAGGGATACAGAAGCACAATATCCCACATTCATAAACCGGTGATCTTTGAAGTAATTGAATATAAATCACAGGTGGGCTCCAGGACTCCCAACTCTTCTGAGTCTCACTTGATAGACGTTGAAGCTGGGAAGGTGGCACATGTCTGACCACAGACAGAAAAATTATGTGGAGACACAGGAGGACGTTCTCTTGGCTATATGGAAGGTTGTGGAATGTCGTCTTCTTGAAAGTCCAATTGATGTCTTCACTACCTATACTTTTGTGCCAGGTTTAAGACCCCACTGTTAGTTCAAGCATGTGATATTTGAGGAGATTGTGGCTTGGCTACTTTTTGTTTCCCCCCCCCACTTGTTAAACAACCAGAAGGAATTGGTATTCCTTCTTAGCAATGGTGTTTATTTATCTAGGAAACTCCTGCATAATATTGCCCCTGCCAGTTACAGAGACTAAACAGCCAGCCAGTAGGTTGTTTCAACATTTTTTACTTGGCTAGTATTTATTTGGTTCTAAGGCTATATCTGTGAAAATTCTAAGGCTAACATTTTTTTCTAATTTGCCATTGCCTTTATATGCAGAAAGATTGAATATATATATCTATTACAATTGAATTAAAGAGAGATTTTTCATCTATTAATTGCTATGATGGCATATCTGTTTGGGGCTTTACTAGCTCAGGCAGCAGATATGAGAATTTTAAAAAGAGACCTGTGCTGGAACTGTTCTCCTTGTTACCCACTTTTCTATAAGGAAAAGGGCTTTTTGTAAGGGGACATTTTTTGCAACAGTTCTGACTGTCCGTGTAACTCAGTAGGGTCAACTCTGACTGACAACGGCTTTGTGGGGTCTCAGGAAGAGACCTGGTATCTGAACCTTTTAACTGAAAACATATGCTCTATTAGTGAGCTGTTGTTGCTTCACTGAAGCATATGGAGGAACATTCAATCTCTCAAACCCTTGGCCACAGCCTGAATTAATCAAGCTCAAACACAAGTGTACCACGTCAGTGAGGCTTATGCTTTATCCTTGTGCCCTCAGTGGTCTATTAAGATTTTTGCACCCCTGGTAGGTATCCCCCTCACCAAAAGAAAAGGCAAATGATTTTTGCCCTGCTGTTCTTTGATGCCGGTGCATACTTGAAAAAGGAGAAACAAACAGACCCATTTGTGAGTAAGCGTCTTAGCTTTCTGTGTGCCCTCTGAGATAAATCTGTCCACCAGTTTTACGTTCGAAATTTCAACTACCTCTTATTCTAGTTATTATTTGCTCTAAAGTTGAGGCACATAATATGAAATGCAGTTTGCCTCCCCCCACCCCCAAATACTGCTTCAACATGACTGGGTGGCAGAGCCTGAGTTTTCTTTCGTAAGTCAGCATGCCATATTTTTGTTTCATATTTGATGTGCCATAGAATGATACTACTGATGTGTTACAGGTGGACATTTTAGCATATAATCCTTTAAAAAAAACATGATCTATAGGAGACGGGCATTTTGTGAGACATATTGACTCATGTGGATGAGTCAATCCCAGGTCTTTTTGGGTCTAGGGTTATTTGTGCTGATATTTTTATTGCAGATTTGAATAGACCAGTGATGGCAAACCTTTTAGAGACCGAGTGCCCAAACTGTGATTCAAAACCCACTAATTTTTTGCAAAGTGCCAATACAGCAATTTAACCTGAATACAGGTGGCTGTGAAGGGGCAATGTTGGGTGCCCACCGAAAGGGCTCCGAGTGTCACTTTTGGCACCCGTGCCATAGGTTTGCCAACACTGGAATAGTCCATCCCAGCGTTCCTCCCCACTCCTGCTTCCTTGAAGTAGGCCTCCCACATTCAGTCATGAACACTGACAATCTCCACAACAGATTTTTTTTCCTGTGGGAAAGCAAGAAAGTAAGTGAATTCAGAAATCAGATTTTCCCTTTGATTAGTCTGCAGGAGAATTGAAAGGCAAGAAACAACCTTTCTTGAGTCCACCTCATCACTAGAGATGTAGCACTTGACCTCTGATATTCCCTCTTTTTACCAACTAGCCTTTAAGTGCTGTGTTAGGGCACAGGGAGTTTCGAATTTGCCTGTGAAGAGAAGCTTGCATTTATTTCTTTTGGGAAGAGACGGATCATTTAGGAGTTTTTGTTTGATAAAAGAAATGTAAGGCCTTCATTACAGTAGCATGACAAAATGCATAGTGTGTAAATTCATGGTTGACAATATTTAAATAATGCTACAATGCTAATTGATTGTTTCTGATGGTTTATTCTTCTTGGAGGGGAAGGGCCGTGCATTTTTAGTGCCTCTTAAATGTTGTTTTCATTTCTGCCATTGTTTTTTGAAAACAACATTGTTGTATCTTCCTTTCTTTCTGTAGAAAATAGTTTAAGAAATGTAATAAACCATAAACCATAATAAGCTGTTTGTTTAGAATACAGGCAGTTTGAAGTTAAAATACTGTTGCTCACTTCAGTCATGCTATTATAACCTATTCACCTTTGATCGGCTGGCAATGGTGTGTAACAAAGAAGAAAGGGAGAGAGAGAGGAAGGGAAAGAGAAAGAAAAGGAAGGAAAGAAGAAAGGAGTAGAAAGGAACAGAAAGATAGAAAGACCATGTGTTAGAGAAATAAGAAAGAAAGGCTGTCCCAGAGTTAAAAGAATGGCTGGTCTTAATGTGGAGATGAAAAGGCATTTTGGCCTGTTCCAAGTGGTTAAATTTCAACATTATCACCTTTTGATCTCAAAGTTCTTTGTACCTTCTAACTTGACTATCAGTTAAAACAAAGGTTAAAAAAGTAATCTGGCACTATCAAGAGTAAACAATGAATAAAGTCTACTTTTTAGTGGATCAGGAGGGAACACTGAAAAAGATCGCCATGAATGAATGAGAAAAAAGCACTGTTCTTGATTATAACACTTGAATGATAGATAACAGAAATATAACATTGATTCTCGAAAATAATATCTGTTCTTACAAGACACCCCCATGGAGCAGTCACAAAGAAAAGACCTGGGTATGAAAATTAAGTATCCTCCTTCCACCCTATTTTCTTTTTGAAATCTAGGTCTTGGCTAGTCGTATTACCTGTACTAAATTGGGTTAGCATGATTGAAAAGGATATCATTTCTATTCAGGCCGCTCAAAGCTCTTTATTTTTAACACACATTTAACTAAAACTCTTGGGAGACGTCCACTTCTTAAGGCTTCAACATCACCACCCCTCTAATTAAGATCTGAGAATACTCCCTGTACACGTGTCTGACTTGAGCAAAGAAAGACCTCCAGCAAACAAAACGAAGCTCAGCTTTGCAATCTTAATATACATTGACTCACTTCTGTTTCTTCAGACCTTACTGAAATTGCAAATGATAGGTAAGATGCACCACCCTATGAGGCTTACTTAGATATATTGTGTGTTTAAGTCTTTGGACACTGGTCTTTTGCTTTGTTAGCATTTTATTTTTATTTATTTATGTTACATAATTTTTTTTAGCCACCCCATTACCAAATGGTCTCTGGGCGTTTATGTGGTTTGATGTAGCAAACAGCCACGATTCCCACATTTTGTAACAACAACAAGAATAAACAAATAAACTTCTAGTGAAATTAGTCAATCAGAGTCCCCAATGGTAACTGACCGTGTAGGTATATCAACTATATTTTTCTTTGAGGTGGACAGAATTTTTTGTGTATGTCTGATCAGAAATTTAAGGACAAAGAAGAGTCATTAAAATTCACTGTCAATAGATGGGGTGATTCAGATGACTTGTTGTCCAAGAAGCTACTTGGTGCATATTATAGTGAGTTGCAAATGACTGTGTCAATCTTGGATAGAAAACAAATACAAATTAAATTTATTTTTAAGCTATTAACAGCTGTAAAAAGAATAGCGTAGCCTCTGTCCTATGTGTACCTACTTTGGAATTATTTCAGGTGTTTCCTAGCCTTCATGTAAATGTGTTTAATATGGATGGAGGAATCCTGTCTACAGTTACTGTCGGTTCAAAACAAACAAACACCTTACTGTCTAAATTGAAGCAAAGATGTCATGGTGACTTTATAGAAAGAACACTCCGTTTACATCTTCTTGGGTTTTTAAAAAAATCTTTTCTTATGTCTCGGCTTACTTTTAGTGTAGATTGTGTTTGATATCAGGAAGGAAACAAATATGTCTATGGAAAAAGAAAAGGGTGGTTTAGTGGCTTGAGTACAGTATATTTTAAGCAATATTTTTACAGGCTTTCGGATGTGTCTCAAGCTATTCTCTTATCCTGTGGATCCACGTTTTACAGGGCAAGTGATGAGAGAAGTCTCATAATGTCGTCTTTTGATTATGACTCATTACAGATGAGAGATGACCTACTGAACTTCAAAATTCCTGTTTGTTCACAAGAAAAATTCCCATACACTGTTTCATATTGTGTTCTCTGAAATCCAGCATATGTGTGTGTGTGTGTGGGGGGGGCTATGTCCTAAAAGACTTATACCCTCTCTGTTATATAGCAATGAATTATATATCAATGTATTTTTTCCTAACAAGTTTAATATTTTTTTCCTCATAGGCTAAGCTCCTGCTGCATACTTAACATGACCTCAAAACTGCATCAAAAAGTAAGTTGCTGTTGTTGGGTGGGGAGTGGGTACCAGCACATTTAGATCCACACACAAAGTAATAATCCTGAAGAAGAATTCACATAACATTGTTGGCATCTTTCCCCAGTGTCCAGCAGTCAGTGTTAAGAATCCAGTTGACAAGATTGATGCTGCATTGTAAATCTCAGTAGCTCTGTCATGGTTGGTAACAGGCAGCAGTGGACCTTTCCGCATCACATATCTATCTTCCACAGAGCATAACCTAATTGAAGACTGCTGCATTTTTTTTTGGGGGGGGGGTTTAACGGAGCAGTTTTCTGCCCTTCTGTGATTAGATTAATATTCTTTTTTTTTAGCTAGCAAAAGAGGAATTGTCCAAGTTTGTGTTTGAATTAATATTACAAGTGGAAGAAATAAACATGAAATAGATGATTTGTTCAGTAGAAAACTATTGTGTATAAAGTTGTAGTTAAGTACTGCATTTAGAACAATAAATAAGATTATGGCTATAAGTATAGCTTATAGTGAGTAAATATAAGTAACTGATAATTCCATGTGAAGTATGGCTTATTTTATGATGTAGACTATATTTACAATTGTCTCTTTACAGGGTAATGTTGCATTTACCTTTCTGCTTTCTTTTGTCTTGCTTTTTCTTCTTCGTGGGCTTGCTTATTCAGCGTACCTAAGACATTTGTATCCAGAAGATAGGAATACGTTTACCGATGTTCCCTGTAAGCTGCACACACGTGGTGCAAAACTTCATCGGTGCTGCTCAGAAGTGGCCAAAGTCACTGCCCTTTTACTTCCAGGTTTTAGCCGAAATCCCGCCTCCTGCACACACTGACGGAAAAGGCTCCCTCACAACAGAAGAAAAAGTAGAGGGAGTGTTGATGTTTGCACATGTTTTTGAAAAGTTTGCCAAATGCTGTGACTCAATGGATTTCTGGGTATGATTGTATGACTCTCCTTCCCCCTCTCTTATTAATAGAGATGGCTATAGGGAGCTGTGAGTGAAACTAAACTTGAAATTGGGCAGCCTGGCCTTCACTGGAAAGGTCCCCATGATAAAGTAAGGCGGAAAGCTGTCTCAAAACACAAACTCTTCTCCACCCCCCACACACCCTATCTGTGATAATGATGAGCATTTCAGTCCTTTATTGAAGCAGTGAATAAGCATGAAGAGATCTAGAGCTGTCAATTCCAAATCCAAATGGCCATGGCGCATTCCATTAACAGAACCATAGTGTCTAGATCAAGGGAAGTGATAGTACCATTCTATTCTGCCCTGGTCAGACCCCACCTGGAGTACTGTGTCCAGTTCTGTGCACCTCAAATTAAAAAGGATGTTGACAACCTCGAGCGGGTGCAGAGGAGGGCGACCAGGATGGTTGAGGAGGAAATGTCTTATGAGGAACGGCTTAGGGAACTGGGAATGTTTAGCTTCTCTAAAAGAAGGCTGAGGGGGATATGATATCTATGTTTAAATATTTGAAAGGATGTCATATTAAAGAGGGAACAGGTTTGTTTTCCATGGCTTCAGAGACTAGGACTCTGGGCAATGGTTTCAAACTACAGGAAAAGAGATTCCATTTGAAAATTAGGAAGAACTTCATGACAGTTAGAGCTGTTTGGCAGTGTAATATGCTGCCACAAAGGGTGGTGGAGTCTCCTTCTTTGGAGGTTTTTAAGCAGAGGCTGGAATGGCCATCTGTCGAAAATATTGTGATGGGGTTCCTGCATGGCAGGGGGTTGGACTAGATGGCCTTTGAGGTCTATTCCAACTCTATGATTCTATGATTCTATGAACACTGAGCATTCTCTTACTAGTTTTGATGTAGATGCCGTGCTTCATTATTACCAGACTTGAAAATATACACATCTGAACTTTAGGGACAAGAATGCTTCTTGTGTAACTTGTGGCGGAAGCAGGACATAATTGTAATTCTTTGGAAACTCAAGTCTTGTAAAAAAAAATCTA
This sequence comes from Phrynocephalus guinanensis, assembly GCA_037367245.1. Classification (NCBI taxonomy): domain Eukaryota; kingdom Metazoa; phylum Chordata; class Lepidosauria; order Squamata; family Agamidae; genus Phrynocephalus; species Phrynocephalus guinanensis. The sequence goes on along the minus strand of CM074735.1, from coordinate 55,792,385 downwards.
TGTACTTTTGTGATCTCTTAGTTCACATTTTCCCATATTAATTTTTCCCCCATACCCTTCCTAAACAGAACAAGAACGGGAGCTGACCATAACTTTTTTTTTTTGGGGGGGGGGGATTCCATTCTGCAGTCTGGCGGAGGAAATGCCATCTCTCATGATTGTAGGGTGGGATTTCACTGCTGATGAAATTTACAAATTAATGTTCTTGTAAATGTTTGTCTGTCCTAAATCAGAATGAGGCAGGCAGGCAGGCAGATGGCCAAGTTAGGATGCGTAAGGTTTGAAAAACCTGTAGGACAAGTATTCTGTTAATCTGTTTATTTTGATGATCCTGTGAATGTGTGGTTTCCAAAATATCCTGTCTTTTAACAACCCTGCAAACTGAAGGCCTCATCTTCCTTTATTGAGTCAATCCATCTGGTTTTCCAGCATGTTTTGTCTTCTCGTGGTATGCCCAAAGTATGAGAGCCTCCATTTAGTCATTTTGCTTCCAGAGAGAATTTAGTTTTGATTTGATTTGATCTAGAACCCACTTTTTCCCTTCTTTTTTGTCTATGCTATCTACAAAATTTTCATCCAGCACATTTTTTTTGAGTAAGTAGATTATTTTCCTGTTGGCTTTCTTCTCTGTGCAGTTCTCCCTTCTATACATAGCAAATGGCCACAGTATGGATGATGTTGGCCTTTATCTACAGTGACATCCTTCTGTGGGGTTTGGATGCCATATATTGCACCAGTTGAAGCTCTTGGGAACCCACCAACTGTAGGTCTTCATGGAGGATGAGATGCCACCAAGACTTGAGTTGTTACTTTTCACTACTAGACGGGTACTCCTGTCCTCAGATCAGATCCTGCTACTATCCATTCAGACATCCAGTGTCTCCTTCACACTGTTGCCACCACCCAAAAGATAACTCAGTTCCTCTTCAGTTTCTGCTTAACTGTGGAGGCTTTCTGTGTAAATTTTTTGTTAGAACTCCATCCCGTAGAGAATATGGCCAGCACTGGTTCTTGAACTAGAAATCTTTTTGAAATATCTGCTGCTTTCCCTTTCCCTTTTCTTACTTGGTCAGTCTGTGGCCGAGCATCCTAGTATTTATATTTTTGCACCATATTGACTCATATAGGTATGCAATGTCACACAGGAAACAGAGAATAAAGATCTTTAATCAAACTTTCCTTCAAAAGCCTGTTCATACCCCCCAGCAGATATGAAGTACAAACAAAGGGGGCAGGATTGATAAACAAATATTCAAGGAATACCTTATGGCTTTGAATGAATTCATCTATCTAGGGTCTGATGAACTTCATCCAAGGGCCTTTTTACACGACCCCTAAGATCCGCTGGCCACTTAAATTCAGACTAGAGATCTTAGGGGTTTGTCGCTCTTCCTCTGTCCCCACCCCCCTCCGCACTTCCTGGTTGCTGGCTGCGTGAGGGAGGGAAGAAAAAGAGAAAGAAAAGCATGCCGCTCACCTCGTTCTGCCTCTCATCTCTGTAAAAGTAGCTTTTAAAGGGGCGGGAGCCAAAAAGCAGCAAACAGAAGCGAGGAGAGCCCCGCACTCACTATCGTTGCACCGCATCAAAGATTTTTCACCTCCAAAGAGAAGGTACAAGAAAAGTGCGCTGGGTCGCGCTAAAGTGGGCGGGGTCGCACTTAATTGTCTGCAAACTCCGGAGCTGGTGGGGAAAAATTTTTAAGCTCCGGAGCTTGCAGCCATTTGCAGCGGAGCTTAGGGGTCGTGTATAAACGCCCCAAGAGTATTGAAGGAATTGGTTAAAGAATTCTAGAATCATTTTCTGTTATTTTCTTGAAATCATGGTGGATGAGTGAAGTGCTGGATGACTTGAGGAAGACTAATACTGCCCTGTCTTCAAAAAGGGCAAACCTAATGAATTCACATTACGGAAGGAACTGAAGACCAATCAATTTGATAATCATCAGAATGTGAACAATGTTTCACTAGATAGTTTCACATGAACCCTTGGAGCAATTTCATATAGATATTGAATACAGAGTTGTGGGGGCACTATAGAACCAAAAGGGTTTCAATGAACAAAAGGCCAGGGTACTGAAAAACGATCCCTTGCTAACAGGAAGGATTGAATCACAGCAGTATAACTGCCCTCAATGCACAGCCAAGCTTTGTCATCCAGAAGGGTACTGTGGCTCATCATGGCAAGAGCTGGTGAGATGTGCATGAGAACAAATAGGGCATGGGTAATGAATCAAGGAATGTCAGGTCTGGATCCCAGTTACAAGCCTGCTCAAAATAAATCCAGAAATCATTATCATCTAGAGTAGTCTGGCGTATCACCTTCTCAATCGCTAGTCAAGAGTGGCAAATTTGAGACTTGCCTGCAGTTGATCCAGCTCTACTGAAGTCAGTGATAGGTTTCTTTAATAAATGTTTTGCAGCTGTTTTATTTGTGATGGAACAACCCCATTCCACATAAAGAGGCGTTCAACACTCTCTTAAGCACAGCCCTCCCCCTTGTCAGGTTTAATCAACACAGAATGGCAAGAGGTGATTAAACAGGTGATAGCCTTAACTGCTTCAGAACACCACCACCACCACCCCTCCGCATTCTCAGCATTTCAACTGTGTTTTGAATTTGGGGGCAGATGGCTATATTAGTACTGCATAATTATAGAGCAGGTATATCCTACTTTTTATGATAGTTGAAGAAGATAGCTTGGGCATTAAGTATTCTGTGTGTCGGTTGATGAGTAATAATATTTATTATCTGTGTATATGCACCAATATACTGAGACAGAGATTTATATGGTATTTATTTCAGCATAAGACTGCATATGAGTATTGTGAATGGCATTCATCTGAAATACCAGTTACTGTAAAACAGTTTGTTTGACTTAATCTTGAAAATGACTATGGAAATAGTCCTATTTGTTTACAACCAGACACCAGTGCTTCCTGTGGTTTACTTTAAAGGTTAGTGTTTTTAATAGTGTTACTCATATTGCTTGGGTGATTTCCCCCCTATTGTTATTTTCTAGTCCTGACTCCTCAGGTGTAGCTATTTTAGTATTATGGAGGATGATGGATGATGCAGGAAAGTTTCTTTTGAAGCACTTCTGATATTGTGCAATGCACTTGGGGGTCAGCTACACTTGACTGATGCATGATTTATCTGATGTCCCTGCCACTTTCTGAGATAAAGCTGCTGTTTTATCAAAAATGCCAGCAAGTGTGACTTAGAATTTATATGCCTTTCCCTCCCCTTTCAAATAATTGCTCTGATTATTTTCCGGTGTGGCAATAAAATGATAGAGGCAATTGCACACAAATGTGAGATGGCACCAAAATACAATAAAATTAGCCTGAATTAACTTGACTTGTCAATGAAGTATTTATGAAATGTATTTTGGCAATAAGGGAGACCAATATTATAGCTGGGAGGTGAGTTATTGCCTTAATGTAATACAGTCTGAAATTTAAAAAAGAGACTGTTACAGTTGAGGGTGATTGTGCTTTTGAAATTAAGTTGGAGTGATTCTTATAATTGGCAGCAATAATGCATTGCAAAGGTAATATCTTTTATTGTGTTATGCCTAGTTGCATTATCTCCTAGTTTGTTCTGACTTGCGCTTTTCAAAGAATATAACAAGTTGTTGAATTTTTCTGTGGATGTTGATAAGAGAATATTGAGTGAAATATTATGCAGTTTTGATTATAAACCTTGCAATTATGATTTATACCTAAAAACAGTTTTCAGCTTTTAAAATATATTTTTATATATATGAGAACTCTTGAAACTCACCAACCTAAAAAAAAATTAAACTTTCCCTCCCTCAAACACTAGTTTCACAGAAGCTGCAAATATAAATATATGGTAGCTAAAAATAGGACTTTACAAGGATGGACTGACTCAATTCTCAGTGACTCCCATTGAGTTCAGTGGAACAAAATAAGCCCTGTCAAGCTGTCGCTGTAAGGAGCACAACTGCCCTATATGTGCGGGCAGCATAAATGTGTGCATCATGTATCTCTGTCCCAAGAGTCTGGAGCAATCTGGGACTTGCTAAAGAAGAAATCAGTTTTTACTTGGTGCTAGCCGTCATGGCCACATTGGTGAAGGATTATTTAGGATCGTTCCTCTGCTTGTGCGTGTATGCACATAAACCCAGAAATTAATCCACATGCGAGGAATTGGTACAAGCCTTTATAGAAGTAGCACAGAAATCTTTTTTTAAAACCATGTATTTGTGTGGGTTTTAAAGTTGAATTGATGCAGGACTGCTTTTAACATTGTGTAGATGCTGCTTTTTCTTTTTTCCTCTTGTTACTTCGGACTGGAGAAAGATTTTGATGCCCCTTTAGTCCTTTCGTTTAAGTGTCTTGTTATGGGACATCCTAGTTCGTTTTATAATTTTTAAGAGGCTGACTTGATAAAAAATGAAATGCTGCCATTAAGACACAGTAGATAGAACATAGGTACTACTGATTCTTCCCTTTTTAAAAAGCTAGCAGTGATTTTGTTTAATATGGTTGCACTTTGTTTCAATTAATCACTCCGTCTGCCCTCAAGTGGCAAGCAGGTTGTGAGTGCTGAACCGTGGAATGTGGCTGTCATGTTGGAGTCCACCAACAAATATATTTTTTTCTTAAGAGGAGGAATTATTGCTGTTTCCATTTTATTTTGACTCGGAACATGCATCTGACGTTTAAGCGACAAATATGACAGCCAAAGCACTTCCCGGGGTTGCTGGTTTTCTAGCTCTGGTGACACTGTATGGGATAAAAAGAGGTTGCCTTGATACCTGTGACGGATGCTGAAGAAGCTTTCACGAGTAACAGGACCAGAGGGAAAGCAACCGGACTGTCAAAGGAAAACACATTCTGCTGATGTTACCCAAGACAAATCTCAGTCATTACGATCACTGTTGCGATGGCGATGGCGAAAAGTCAGGTCCCTTTGTTGTTACTTTTGCGGGATGTCTACTTAATTGCTTTCTGGCTCTCCTGAAATATGTACTTCACCAAATTCACAGAAACATGTGATTGAAAAGCACACTCAGTATGTAGCATTATGTATATTTAGTTGTCATTGAGTTGCTAGCTCCAGCTGCAAGTCCCTTTTTCTCTTGCCTCGTTGATCCCTTTTTATGCAGAGGGTTTTCAGGCTTCAAGCTTCAGGTAGCTGCACAGAAGACTAAGTACTGGGTTTTGAACCATGTCTATAGATTTATAGGTAGCTCAACAGTGTTCTAGTCATCTCTTATAGCAGGTAGCTTCCTTGTGTCTTCCTATATTGAACTATTAAAAGCTATTAATCCTTGATGCCCTAAGCACATCCGATCTCGCCTGATTTTGGAAGCTATGCAGGGTCGGCAAACCACTCCAGTATTCCGGCCAAGAAAACTCCATGGACATGGGGTCACGATGGGTCAGTCACAACTGTAACGACACAACACACACACACACACACACACACACACACACACACACACACACACACACACACACACACACACACACACACACACACACACACACACACACACACACAATCCTGATTTAAAGGGTGTTGGCAAACTAACTAGAATCTGCTAGCACTGTGTTGTATATCCCAAATCTTGCTCATCGTATGGTGACAACAGTTTTATACTCTATGCAGTTTAATATATTAGAATATTGTGATGCAGACATGATTAATTTGCAGACTTTAACCCTGGACTGTCATTGGAATGGGCATTGGTAGGCAGGATAGCTTTATCAGCTATGGCTGATTTGAAGATTGCTCTTGGTATGATTTTCAGAAGGCAAATCATGCAATAGTTCTTCATATCTCATTTGCACCCAGTCTAGACAACCACCACATGCTTCATATAGAGATGCCTCTGGAAACAGCGCAGAAGCTTCAGATGGTAAAGAATTGGACTGTGTTTCTGTGTTCACCATAACTGTTTTTCAGTTCAGAAATCTGCCCATAGTGCTTTGGATCTGTTGGGGATTCCAACACTTTCCAAAGATTGTGCCATGTAGAGCCCATTGCAGTAAGTAATCCAACCCTGAGGAAGGACATGTCCTTTTCCTTCTAGAAAGGAATTCAAACACTATTAAGCGTGAATGTTAAATCTATGGCTATGACAATTGCCTGCCAAATGGCAGTTGACTGATTTATATTGCCTGTGTACGATTATAGAACTGATTCTTCTCATAGCAGTTAATCTGTTAAAGTGTTTTTGCTGTTAATTGGGTGGGTAATTAATCCCATGGATGGGATCTTTTATGCCAGTGAGTGGGTACCTGCTCATTGAAGTTCCCTAGTAAGAGCCTTTACTGGATTTCAGTACTTTACATGCACAGAAGACTAGTTTAAAATCTAGTCTGTTGTGTCTCTTCTATATTTTATTAAGGCAGATCAGCCATTTTATTTTATTTTTGCAAGGATCCTATTCTAATTTCTTCACCTTTTGGAATTTAATATTTGGCAGTGTTTGGTTAAAAGGAGGACTGGAAGTGTTCTATTCATGAAAGGAGCATATTCATTTAATAACCTCAGAAATATACATCAACTCCCACATTATTTCCACCTCCCTCTTTTTTTCAGGAATGAACTGGTATAGTCCATTATTCCTGTGCTTTGGGCACTAATAAAGGCATCACTCCATTATATTTCCTCTTGTGTATATATAAAGGTATGGAGATGTCTTTCTTTCTGTATAAGTATGAGTTGGCGTCTTTGGGGAACTGACATCATTCCAATCACATGTTTTGTCTTCTCTTATGGACTCCCATAAGAAATCTATATTCAGGTATTGCTCCTTAACAGCTGGGAAGGGATCACTAATCTCTCTCTCTCTTTCTCTCATATAACCAAGTATATAGGGATTTAATCTCTTGAGCTGAGTCAACAGATAAAGATTATATTCAGGATATTTCAACTTTAATTAGTTTCTTCTCTTCTTGATATCCCTTAAAATCCATGATGGGATTTCAGCATGTTGGGCATTGCTTGCCGTGTTGGTTCTTTGGGCAAACTATGATACAGAAAGATTTCTTAGATTCTTTGTGGAATTGGGAGGAGAAAGTCCCAGGTCTAGGTCATTTGTGAGCCATGAACCCATCAGTGACTATCAAGGTAAATGTTTAATGTCATTGATGTTTTCCAAGTACCAGTGTTTATATATGGATATGCTGCAATGGACCTGCTCCAGCAATACACTCCAGGCAGGTTGCTAGATGCCATGCAGAACACAGACCTGACATGACCCAGAGACCCAGGTTGGGCAGATGATGTAGATGGCTTACAGAAGGAATTGGAGATAAGGTATTGCATAAAGGAAGATAGACTAGGAAACAGCCTGTCAACATGGACTTTGGAAAAATAATTTCAAAATGTATAGTTGGAGATGTGTACAGTATACAGAACTTCGTGAAGAAAATAACATGAGTAGGAATGAGCAGGAAGAGCAGTGTGTATCGAAGTCAAATGAAGATTGCTTTTTAGTGAAGAAAACTATAAATAAGGCTTTTGCACAGAGTTCCCCATTTTTCACAAAAAGGGGGAAGAGATTTGGACTGCAAGCTCTTTTTTTCTGGTAGGTGGGGTCAGACTTTAGAATGGTCAAGAGCACAGGGCAAGTTTAGAATTCCCTTTTCCATTTCAGTGGTGGTACTAACCCTTTTATTTTCCTCAGTATACACTATGTGTTGAAAAAAGGGTGATCTTAGCAGTACCCATCGGGTGAAAATTGGGAGGGGGGAACCATCACAGTCAGGCCCCTGGTGAAGGGCTACACTTGATTGTGCTAGAAACAAAACATGCCTCCAGCTTGAATACTGGATGGGGAGAATAATGGTAGGCATTTCCCACGCTATGACACTTTGCAAAATTCAGAAATTACTTGGCATTTCTCCACTTGCACTAAACTCCCTGCAAACTAGGATTGCTAGATTTCCTTCATTCTGAAGAAAAGGCAAACATGCCTTGGGAAATTATCACTAAAGTTTACGACTTCTCATCTCAGAGTGTACAGTGAAGGCAGCTAACTGCCAAATAACTAATGCATTGCTTTCAAATAATGCATTGATGCTAACAAAAAAGAATATTAATACTAATGCAGTTGTTGAAGAAAAAACAGCATTGGTCTTCTCTTTTGACTTCTAAAGGATGTTAGATAGAGCTGAAGGTGAAACTGAAATGTTCTCCATTTGGTTCATTGTTGGGATCGTTCTCTTTGCCCTCAGAAAAAAGTTTCCCTTCCAGGTACATGACTCACAAACTCAATTAGTCTAGACTTTGTGCTTTCATTATGATATAATTAATAGTTGATTCGAAAAGATCTATAGAAGGGGTAACTAGGTAAAGTCCTGGAAAAAACTCATTAGCATAATCTATTTCTTCTGTTTTAATCAGATGTTTTAAAAGTTATTGTGCTCATTAGCAGGTTACATTCCTGGTTTTTTTAATGGATAATTATCAAAGACTTCTTCATACTGTGATAGCAACTTTTTCTTCTTTTTCAAAAGGCCTTTTGAATTTAAGTGTTAGAGCACTTTTTTATTTCTTTTCAGAAATAAGTGTTGGAGAAGATCATACTAATTTAGACACACAAATCTTTATGGAAACCTTGAACACTTGAGGCTAGCTTTAATATATTAAGCTTGTATTTTATTCCTCAGTTAGAAATGTAGAATAAAACCTACATTTTATAACTTTAAAATCCAGCAATAAAACATAGATGCTACAGATCAATATTCTTTACAATTTATGACCAAGACATTATGAACTCTGCATACCCCCTTTCTCCCAGAATAAATTCTGCACTAGGGAATAAAAGAAAGAAAGAAAGAAAGAAAGAAAGAAAGAAAGAAAATAAAAGTTGAATTCTACAGCCTGTTAAAATTTGTGCAAAATTTTGTTACCGTATTTTAATTACCCAAATTCTGCTTTTTTCAAAAGTGTTTTCAAGATTTCTTCTGCTCATTTCTTGGAGAGGAATAAGATGTTGCATAGCTCCTGTTCATGAGTGATTCTTTGATTTCCCATTCTTAACATGGATACTTCAATATGAACACAACACTGGCAATGACAGTTTTAAAATGGTGTCCATGTTTGGTATGGAGTTCTAGAATTTGATCTGCTACTGCTAAACAATTGGCATGTGCTCACTGATTTTTCTCTCAGCTGTTCATAAGATTTAAATCAATGGATTCTATTGAGTTCTAGTCCTACCTAGCATAATCCAATTGAAATAAATCTGACTAGTTCTGCAAATCTATTGGCTGGTTTATCCTTTATTCTCCCATGCCAGTTTGAACTTTCCATTGATGTCATTGCAGTATTTATCTATTTATTTATTTATTTAGAATATTTTTACCGTGCCTTTCACCTTAGAAAAGCACCCAGGGCGGCTTATAATAATGAGGGACAATACAAAGCATTACTGATGGCAGTGAGAAGCCAGCTTGAAACAGGAGTTTCCTGCAGGGGAGATTCTCATAACAAGTGACTTCTAGCGGTAATAAATAAAGCACTCTGTTGGTCACAGTGGTAGTCAAAGTCTACTGTGTTACTTTTCAGTTGTCACTTGCGACTGGTACCCAGATCTGTTTTTGATATATAAAAATGCGGTTAAGCATTTGCTTGTTGGGACTTCTTGGAAGTGCTGTTAAAATCCCCATGATTGAATCCAGTAGTTTCCGTAAGTAATGCTGATTCATTTAGGGTGGTAGCCCTAAATAACTGCAAAGTCAGATAAAGTCAGATGCTTGCTTCTCCCTTGACAGGTGCATACTTTCAATTCCTAGAAGTGTCAATGAATGTTAGAGTATTCAAGCTGGAGTTTTATCTGGGCAAGGAGAAAAAGCCTGGGGATAAAGTCAACAAGCAATAACATTAAAGGTTACTTGATGCATTTGTTAGGTGAAAAATAGGCATGGGCCTTTCATTTTGGAATGGGTCCGGATCCGAAATGGATCACGGCAGCACAGGTGCCATTTGGAACTGGGATCCAGCCTCCGCAATGAAATCACACATTGGCTTACCTTGCCTTACCTCGCACGGGCAATACTCCAGTCAGGAAGAAGCCTCTGATACGTCATCATTCCTTCTTCCTGGCACTGGTCAGTCACGAGCTGTGCAAGGACATACATCATCCTACTTCCCTGTCTGATTGGCCAGCGCCAGGGAGAAGGAACGATGATGTGTTGGAGGCTTCTTCCTGATTGGAATTGCACCCCGCACGAAGAAAGGCAATGCTAGAACACTAGAACTAGGGGGCACTCCATGAAACTTTTGGGTGCTAGATCTCAAACAAATAAGAGAAAGTACTTTTTCACCCAGAGGATCATTGACTATGGAACTCCCTGCCAGAAGAAGTGGTGACAGCTGTCAGCCTTGACAGCTTCAAGAAAGGATTAGACAAGTTCATGGAGAAGAGGGGTATCAATGGCTATCATTAAGGATGCCTAAGGACAACCTCCAGGTTGGAGAGATAGGCAAGACATATCTCAATGCCATTTGTGGGGAATCATACGCAGGTAAAGACATCTGCTTGGGAATACCCTGAAGCAAATGGTGAGCCATTGTGTGAGACAGAATGCTGGACTGGATGGGCTGTGGCCTGTTCCAGCAAGGCTGTTCTTATGTTATGCAAGTCAGTGGGTGATTTCGTTGCGGAGGCTGGATCCTGGTTCTTAATGTCACCTGTGCTGCCATGATTCGTTGTGGAACTGGACCCATTACAAAATGCAAGGCCCATACCTAGTGAACAGTGCTTCAGAACTGAAGACTGAAGCTGAAGTCACATGCACAAGCAAAACCTTTCTGAAACAACTCATCATCATCTGCTCTTCTGAAGTAACTTGGAGGAACACATAGGACATGTGATGGAACTTGGTTGTTGGCTGTTTTGAGCACTGTATAAAGAATTGGCCTAATATGATAAGGGTTGTGAAGATAATTGTGAACAAACAGATGGTACTGTTAACAAAACTCTCAATGTTAAACTTAAAATAAATGTGTACCACTTGCTTTAAACAGTTTAATCACAGAAAGAATTGTAAGAGTGAGCAACTGTGAATGGAAAAGGTTTTTTTTTTAACACCACATATTTCCTGTGCATTTTCATAATGTTGGTATTTCAGATTGCTATAGAAGAGAGAGGAGACCTAAGCCCTGAAACCATTAAATTGAAAATGAACTTTTCTTCTCTTTTAAGGCCCAGTCAATTATAATAACATATCATTTTGAAGTATTTACTGTAACATAAAGGCTTATAAATGCAAAATTAAATACTGACAGTATTTAATCATATGGAAAGTATATTTTAGTACTGGAAATATTGGCTGCCTTTGCACTGAATTACTGTAGAAAGAGTAAAAGGTGGAGATTTTATGCGCAAGTTGTCAAGCCCAAAGCTGGCTCGTGGGTTTGAGATGCTTAATTTAGGACATAAAATGTACGGCTGGAACTGGAAACCTTGCCTATTGTGTGAAACTTCGGTTTTAATTTCAAGGCAACATTTGCATTTTTGCATTATCGCTCTCTGCTGGGCAGAGAGCCTCAGCCCTTGAAGGGGCACAGTGCCATCAAAGTACAGGCTTCTTCAAAGTCACAGGAACACACCAGGGAAAATGAAGCTCTGTATCGAACATAAAGTCGTAAATAATCCTAATATTCTCACTGATATATCTTCTGAATGGAACACCTTTTTGATGCTCATTCATTATTAATGCCAGAGAAGACTTAATTGTGTTGGCTAACATTAGTGCTCCCGTTTTACACATCATGTTTAGTCATGATTTGAATGCCACACTTTACTCTGATAAATTTGACTGTTGGAACATCGGCCACCAAGTTCAGACATTTTGTTAGTGGATAATCTTTTCTAAACCCCTCCCCCCTGTGACAATTAAAGTTTAAAATTATGAAAGATGGTGACAAAAGAAATGAAAGTGTTGTAAAGGGAAAATGAGAGTAAAGGTGGAGTTTGTAAATTACCTAATAAAATTCTTCAGATACTCCATTTATGAAAGAATAAAAGTAAAAAAAAATTAGAATATGGTTGTAGCAAAATGATATGTTTTTAAGAGACTTCTAAAAACCTTTTATGGTGTACTGCCCATTATGAAATAAATTGGTGGTGTACCAGTTAATAATTTAGAAGTTTAATATATTTTAATATTATACACCCAGTGTGGTGTAGCAGTTAGAGAGAAAGCAAAGCAAAGCAAAGTGTTCTGCTTATATACCACCCCATACCACTTCAAGTAGTCTCTGGGCGATTTACAGTGTACTCATTTTACTGACCTCGGAAGGATAGAAGGCTGATTCAGCCATGAGCCAGCTACCTGGGATTGAACCCCAGGTCATGAGCACAGTTTTACCTGCAGTACAGGCATTTAACCACTGCACCATGAGACTAGGACTCAGGAGGCTTGGGTTCAAATCCTCATTCAGCCATGGGAACTTAGTGAGATGGTGATAGAATGGATAAAACCATTCCCTAAATATCTCACTTATATTGGAAGGCTTATTGGAGTCACTATAAGTCGGTTCCAACTTGGTAGCACACCACAACAAATATTATACAAGTAAATTTGGACACAGTTAAAGTATTTTTATATATGTATTATAGGTTTATTCTTCTATAAAATAGATAATACCTATGAAATGCTGAAAACAAAAGCTGAAGCAAAATTTATAGAGAGTAAACAAGTTGTTTTAGCAAACCTGCAACATATTTTTAACTAGCCATCCTTTCAAAGCAAATGGAATGGGTTGTATCTAAAACGAACAACAAATCCGAAGAACCATCAGCATAAATAGTGGCATTGTATTTGAAACAAATATTTACCCTCTGCTTCATTGTTGTGAAGTGCAAAGCCATAGTTAGTTAGTAGTTTGTAATCGTATTCAGATTACTAATGAAAAATGAGTACTTAAACTTTTATTGTAGATTTGGTGAGTTCATAATATATAGGTCACTGTAGCATTTTTTTCTGATATTGATGTCAAACTCCTCTTTGCCTTGCTGCTTGAATAATTAGGCAATGCTTTCTTTTAATCACTACAAGAATAAAGGTACTGTATTTTTCTGTCTATAAGGTGCTGCCATTTATTAGATGTCCCCACAATGTTCTGTGCATACACAGAGTCAAGCAATGTTCATGAGTCAATTGGATCCTACACAAGTGCTTGTTACAGCAGTTGGAAAGACTGGAAATTAAGACACGACTGTTTACACATCACTGACACACACAACACAACTTTGAAGCATTTGGACTAAGCCTCGAGGCTTACTTCGCTCACTTGCAGTCTCACCCCTGAGGACTCTGGTATCTACCATGCAGTGAGTGAAATATCACTACAGGCTATAGAGGTAGCGTAACTTTTTAAAAAGTTATTGAATATGACTGAACTAGAAACAAGAAAGAATCAAGCACAAAGTTATATGTATTCCTGAGAGTATATTTTGTATGAATATATATTTTAGACATTTGAATATTTTTGTGTACATCTTGTTATTGTTAATCTTTTATTATTGTTTGTCCTTCACAAACAGATTTTGATTAAAATTAATCATTTAAAACGTGTTACAGTGCAAATCCTCTGCATCCCATTAAAATCTATACTTAGTTTTGGATGACTAAGTTTCAGCTGAAGTGAAGTCAGACAGACACAAACACTTCTGTTATTATAGTGTGAAAATGATAGCTTATATTCCTGTGGCATTTTAAGAGTGAAATCTTAAGATGCAGTCATTAATTGGATATACACACCTGAGGAATAATTGTATACATTCTGCTGACAGATGGATATGTAATTGTATCAGCATTTGATAAATGTTTAAAAGAACAAAATGCATAATTGCATGAAGTTGTAAACCTTTAAAGGATGGTTGAGTATGATTCACGTTAACCTTGAAATAATTATCAACCATGTTTCCATTTCCACAGAAACAAGTCCTGCTCAGTTCAATCATTTTGAATCTCTTTCAATCCATATTAGACCAAAGAAATGAAGATACTACCAGAAACAATTAACAAAGGGTGTGACATGTAATGGCAAAATCTCTTATTTTTGGCAGTTTTTCAAGTCTTATCATACCATGGCTTCTCTTAGTATAAGTGAATTATGACAATCCTATACAGTTTGATGTTCCTTGTGCGATTTTTAGATGAACCTTGCACAGGAATACTGCCATTCTCTGCAGAATTTTTACTTGTACTAGAGATTTTTATTTTATTTTATTTTATTTTATTTTGAGGGAGGAGAAGCTTTCATAAAGAAATCTTGCTTGGAGAAAGGATTTCCCCTCCTCCACAACAAAGATAAAGCTGTTTTCTGGGTAAAAAGGGGGGTGGGCCAATTTGTGGTCAGTAACAGGTGACCCATTTTGTAAACATCCAGTCTTGGGATGTTTGACCTGTTCAAAAATAAATAGAATGCAATAATGACATTTAGGTCTGTATCTGTGACTGTACCATTGTCTCCCCCAATCTCGCCAAAACTTAGAAAAACATTGTCATGAAATCAAGGATTCTTATCCTGTGGATAGTAGGGTGGCAACTATTTAAAGAAAAGTAGTTCTCAGACTGAAAAATGCAATAGTGGGTCTTTGTTTGGTGACATAAGTAACATACAAAGGAAAGTCCTAATTGACCAGTGTAAAGATTATGTGTTTTTTAGGACCATGCATGAACTTCCTTTGTCTTATAAGCAAATATTTACTTATATTGATGTTAGTGGTATATGGAAATAATTTCTAATTGATATGTAGTCATTGCAGTGCAGTCATTTCCCTTTCTGCAACAGGTTGCAAATTGGCTAAATAATGGCAGAATTAGCTTAACTTTAGTGTACTACAGAGAGTAAAATTCTTGGACAGTGTGACACATTTTAAGCTGATGCTTGCCAAGACATAACAGTTTAAAAAATGACATTTGTGCTCAACACCATACTGCCACAGTCCTTACTGCCTGCCTCATGACAAACTGTCACTCTACAGTACTGTGTCTAGTTGGTAGCTGTAAAATTGTCTTGTTTTATGTTGCAGGAGCTAGTATACAATTGACAGTGCTCAGGAGAAAGACGAATTTGTTCCTCGTATGTATGATGGTGGCTGGAAAGTGTCAATTCATGAATTCTATAAAAACAGGGTGCCAGACAGGTTGCGTGCTTTCCCACTTTTTTGTGAAGTGTTTGGTGAAGTCAGTGTAGTTTTCATGATAAAGGCATCTAGTACCTACCTTCCCCAAATCCCAGTTCATAATTTTTCATTTTCTCCAAAAAGAACTAAAAGAAATATAAAATATAAACTGGATAAAAACATTGTAGCACCTTAAAGATGCACGGATATAATTTAATGGGAGCTTTCACTGATAAGTTCTCTTCTCAGACATTTGTCAGACTTTCCATTTTTTTTGTACTTGAGTGTGTGTTTAGCAGAGTCTAGAGAAGCACAATTAACAACTTTATAAATTCCTAGCAGTTAATCAACATGTTGAGCAGTCTGGATTCTCATTTCCACCTTGGACGAATATATGATAGACGGTCTCACACTGATCTCAGTTATTCAACTTCAAATTTTAATATGTGAAATGATAGGAAGCAGTGATTGAGTTTATACATTTTTGTGAACCTAAGTAATAAAGATAGCAAAATTACTTGTTTGAATTCCTGAGCCAGCATGGTTATTGGTCAGGCTGGCTGTGGAAGTTTTGGATAGCCTACCTTGTAAATATACAAAGGGTCAGTATTTTGCTAAGGTATTATAAAATACTCTAATTTTCATGGAACATAATTACCTTGAGCAGATTTTTTGTTTTTGTTTTTTGAGGAAAGGGGGAATTTTCAGTTTTGCTAGAACAAATGTTTTTTGCACATGCATATGACATTGTAAATTGATGCGTAACAGGTTGAAATTCAATATAAGTGCTTAAATATAAGACAGTTTTGCTTAAAGGAACAACAGATTCTTTGTGGTCTTTGTGAAACCACATATATGAAGTATATTTTGTGCCTGTGCAAACATTCTCAGGATCGTCTAGTGCCTAAATAAGTGTTCAGACAAACCCTTTCCACCATGTGCGCTCTCCATCTTGAGGGCAGTCTTCAGTTTCCTATTTGCCACCACTGCGGGAATACCTCAGCAGTTATTCTTAGAGCCTGCTGTCACTAATTTATTCTCCATCCCTTCTGTATATATAAAGCAAAGCAAAAAATGTTCTGCTTATATACCGCCCCATACCACTACAAGTAGTCTCTGGGCGGTTTACAATTTTTTAAATTACAGTGTGCAGGCTACACATTGCCCCCCCCCCCCAGCAAGTTGGGTACTCATTTTACCAACCTCGGAAGGATGGAAGGCTGAGTGAACCTTGAGCCTGCTACCAGGGATTGAACCCAGGTCGTGAGCACAGTTTTACCTGCAGTACAGGCATTTAACCACTGCGCCACGAGGCTCCTTGTATATAGCTTTTCTTATATCTCTTTCGTTGACTTCTCTTCTCTTCATCATTTCTAAACTTTTTTCAAAGTTGATTACTTGCTACTTAATTATTGTTCCACTGTAAATAGACATCCCTATCATTTATGTTCCCAATGGAACAGTTCAAAAATACATTAGCTGTAATAATAAGCTCTTCACGCCCCCAATGATGGGCATTCAGAGTGTATTGCCTCATTGAGGGGCCTCAACCACAAAACTTTCAATTCTGTAAACATTTTTTTAACAAAGGTAGGTATCAGGAACTATCAATCATGCCTGCAATTTTATCCTGCAGGATGTTGATGCCATCATTAATGAAACTTGGGTTCCTACAATTTCAGACTGTAAAACACAATTCAAGAAACCTCTTATGGGGGCTTTCCAGGCTGATTCAGCCTCTACTAAGATCTTCCTCCTTCAAGTCAAAACCGCCACCATTGATGCAGAAAAAAAGCCTACAGATTCTCATTCTTAGAAGGAAAAGGTCTAAACCAAGAAATCAAAAGGCTCAGCCCCTCTGCCCCAAGTGCTAATATCACCACCCATCACATCTCCATGTCTCACCCAATACTGAGGCCACATTTGAGTACAATGTCCATCTCTACAGCCCAGTATACCTATAGATCTCAAGAGCCTCAAGAGTTTATTTTTGTCAAACCTTCGGTTCCAAATCACCTGGACCCAGACAACTCGGGCTGCCTTGGATCTGAAAGCATTAAAACTGGCGTTATTGTATGCTGAACTTCTGTGTGAGCTGTCTAAGACACAAAGAAAAAGATGTCATGCTGACAACTCTCCATTACATTTTCTCCCCCACCCGCATCCAGTGTCAACTGTTCCAGTTCACTGTTGATGGGTGAGCTCAAAAAGGCACCTGACCATACTGTCCATTCCCCAACCCGATCAGTTTCCAGTTCCCCAGTTTGTAACATAGCCATGTTTTCATACATAGACAAATGGCTGATTGTAGCAAAGTGCATGGCAGAAAAAGATGTAACCTTCACTCTATACCATTTGTCAGATATCAGTCTCAGTGCCAACTTTAAAAAGTCATATTTGACAGCAAACCAAAGCATTAATACAGTATATAGGAGTTGTACTGAATTCCAGGAATGCAAGAGCTTGCCTGACACAAAGCAAGATAGACAGATACCTAGAGCTGATAAGCATGTTCAGGTTGAATTTGTTAGGCACAGCACAGCACACACAGCCCCCACTTGAGAGGTCATTCAAGCAACTATGTCCCCCTCATCCAAGTCTCAATGGATGTGAGTCATAGAAGCTGGGGAACTCACTGCCTGGGCCGACAGATTCATGTGCACTGGTCTGAAATAGAAAGTTGGTTGCTCCTAAACATAAATTGGGGATGCTTGCTGTCATAAAATCCTTCCAAGTTTTGGAAAAACTAATCAAAGGAAGGTAGTGGTCACAGACAACACAAGCACTGTATAATGCTTAAACAAACATGGTGGAATGCACTCCATATCCCTTCCTTACCCGGCAGTTCAATGATGCGAATAGTATCTGAAGAGACACATCTACCCGGTATTAATTCGCATTGTGGGGAAGGAAAACCAAGAGACTAACTTAGCAGATGGAAGACCCTTGAGTGGGAGCTGCCATCAGAGGTATACAGTGGCATTAGTGTTCACTGGGTCAGAAGCAATGGGAAATGCAAGAGGTTCTTTTGATGGGTAGGCCACAAGAAGAAATCACTGGGAAATGCCTTTAGAATTTACTGGATTCAGTAAATTCTCTTTCATACTTCTGCAGCACAAAGGCGTATTAAAATTACAAGACAAGAAAACACAAATATTCCTAGCCACTTGCTGGTCATGCTTGCCCTGTTTATAACCCAGCTACACATACTTAGTAATCTTTTTTGATGCTAGTAGTTAGAGATGGGCATGACTTGAAAAAAAATTCGAGTTGTCATTAGTCGGGCTGGTTCCGTTTCGGCTCGTTTCCGTTTTTCGTGAAAATTCACAAAAATTAGTCAGTTCTTTTTTTGTTTTTTCGTTGTCATTAGTACTGGTTTGGGGAGGGGGTAGCAGGCTCCTGGAGGGAGCTGCAGGAGTCAGCCAGAGCCACAAGTGACGGACTGGCAGACTCTTTGCACCCGCTGTGTCTCACGTACTTGCATGTAGTGCAATGCAAGTAGATCTGGCTTAGGGTTAAGACGGGTTAGCGCAAGGGCTAGGGTTAGGCTAGTTACGGGTGAGGTTAGGGTGAGTATTGGGGTGCACCTCTGGGTGCCTCTTTGACCCACTTAGAAGGACAGTGTACTGGCGTATGGGTTAGGCTTAGGCTTAGGGTTCGGGTTTGGGCTACGATTAGTGGGCTGTTTATGCCCGATTGGCACATCCCAGAAGTCTCTGTGGTCAACCTGGCCAAGTGGCCATGCGATTGGTGGAAAATTTGCATGGTCTACTCCCATGGGCGAGCCCATCATTGCAAATGTGCAGGTGTAAAAAAATAAAATAAAATAAAATAAAATAAAATAAAATAAAATAAAATAAAATAACGGATACTTTTTTTGCAAGAAAAACCCACTGCTGCTACTGTAAAAATTCAAGCATTTAAAATAGCTAATTTTCGCATGTTTCTGTGGTGCTTTGGTGGGGTTTTGGGCAACGATTTCAAAAAAAATATTGCGGTCGCCATTTTGGATCCCCCCCCCACCGCATGGCAAATGGATGCGCCCTCCCAGCCTGGTACAGTCAGCAAAACCTGGCCATGCGATTGGTGGAATGGCTCCAAAACTTTGCATGGTCCACTCCCATGGGCGAGCCCATCATTGCGAATGCGCAGGTGTAAAAAAATAAAATAAAATAAAATAAAATCAATGGAGACTTTTTTTGCAAGAAAAACCCACTGCTGCTACTGTAAAAATTCAAGCATTTAAAATAGCTAATTTTCGCATGTTTCTGTGGTGCTTTGGTGGGGTTTTGGGCAATGATTTCAAAAAAAATATTGCGGTCACCATTTTGGATCCCCCCCACCGCATGGCAAATGGATGCGCCCTCCCAGCCTGGTACCAGCAGCGCAGCAGTAGCAATAGCCAAGGAGAGGGGGGCGGGGAACCCCCCCCCAAATAAAACACCCTTCCGGCCTGGTAGGTGCCCTCAGACAGTTTTTGCCTACTTTTAGGGCCGGGAATCGGATTTTTTTTTAACTTTTAAAAACTTTTTTTCTGTGCCGCTTGGCATTGCGCGATCGCTGCGATGCAAGTAACGAGCACAACAAATCAGACCAAATTGTTCGTTCGTCGGTTCGAGCTCGAATTCTGGTGGAGTAATTCCCGTTTCCGTTTCCGTAGAGTAACGGATACGAGTAACGGAAACGGGAATACCGCTAAGTTGTGCCCATCTCTACTAGTAGTAGAGCATTAATGGTGTGGCAGGAAGAACTGCTGTCTGACTGGACAGCTACATTTTAAAGAGTATGGACAGATGACCAACTAACTGCAGCTGCAGCTGGAAATTGTGTGAAATTTCAGGGAGGAGTAGTGTTGGGAAGTAGGTGGAATCTCCTCCTTCCAGTGCTAATCAGGACATATACCTCTAGCTAGACTGAACACCTGGTATAACAGAAGCATCAGCTGACCTTTATTACATAATTACAATCCCATGTGGCTCATTTCCCCAGCCTGATGTGGGTGCTTTGTTTTTAATAGTATTTATAGCTAGGTGGTTTCAGGAGGGATCCAAGATGCTTTGCTCTTTTTCCTTTTGGCCTCTGTTGCATCAGCACACTAAAGTCCAAATATTTTTACACAGCAGCACTCCCTGGTGCATGTTACTTGATGAAAGAAACCATGTTTTGTTGTAGAATAGATGAATAGTATATGAAGTGAAGTAGTGGAGAAGATAGAATATTTTTGGTGGAGGCCACGTCTCAAAATCGTTGAGAAACCAAAATTAAAACCTTACCCCCATGACATATTCCTGGACCCATGAACTGACTTAATTATTGATTTTAATCTGCTGTCTATGTTCCTTCTTTTTTGGTCATCCTGGGTTTTTAATTGTTTGTTGTTGTTATATTTATTTATGTCGTTGTGAGTGGGATTGGGTTGATGCACTTTAGTTGTTGCCAGCTGCCCAGATTGGTGCCTCAGTATCAGATGGCTGGGACATACATACATACATACATACATACATACATACATACATACATACATACATACATACATACATACATACAAACATACAAAGATGGAAATACTGTAAAGCAAACTCTGTCAGGCATCCTCTTAAAATATCATAAGTATTCGTGAGGAAGAACTGGGAGTGATTTGAGATTTCAGCCTGGTTGTCTGAAATTCAGAAGATCTCTTCTAATTCTTCCCAAGCTGAGGACTTCCAGATGTGACCTTTAGATATTATGTGGATGGTGCCATATCACTATGCTTCACCTCAGGTTTTTGTGTGACAACATTGGCTCTAGACATGTCTGAATCTCAATAGACAAAATTGAATTGTGATGCTAGCAAGAACCAATGCCAATATTTTTTAATATAAGCATGAAGTGCAAGAGGTTGATTTATGACTACCAGAGAACAGGCTTTACTGCTTCTGCTGTTAGCATAGAGAAATCCTCATATTTAAATCATTATTATTTAAATACCTATTCAGGTTAAAAGGGAGGATGAGACAAAATTCATTTCATTTTTTCAATTGATCTGCAAATAGCCGTGAAAATCAATTTCTTTTCCGTGCCCAATTAAAACCAACCATTTCCCTCGCTTCGGGTAAATTCAGTAAGAATTAGACTTGATCTTAAAGGCTTCATGTGATGAGGATCACCCTTTTTGTCAGGCAACGGATTGGCGTTTGAGTGCAGCTTCCACCAGAACCTGGGCATGTCACACTGGCTTTGTAATTTCAGCAGTGTCTAAAGCCAAGAGGAATGCCCTTAAGGGTACGCCACACTTCCATTTAATCATTTCAGTGTTCAAAATATTGGCTGTTGTGTAATTGCTGTGAAATCCAGTTATGCAAACTCTAGCTTCTTTCCAAGTTAGAAATCTTTACTACTGGAATGGGAGCCAGGATTGTGAGGATTTATTCCACAGTTTCTGAAATCTTTGCGCTGCTTAATAAATTGGAGGGCATTGTTAGAAGTGATTTTTTTGCTGCCAACTGGGCAACTCCCCTTTGGATCATCCATTGGGTGTGGGTAATTGCTGTGTTTATTGGGAGCACATGCTTGATCTTTGGAGCCTTGTCATGTTCAATTGAGTGAGGATACTGTTCTTGCACTAAGTGAGATTTTCCCTGTGAAAATGAGTCCTGCTTTTCTTTTGCATTTTTCATGCTGTTGGGAGCCCTATGTTTTGTGATACCTTGCTGGCATTGTAAAATGTAGCAATAAGGACTAGTTCTATTTGCCTTGGGTTTCCTTTATCCTCCTAAGTTATTTTGATGGTTCTGTCTTTTTAATGCCCTTTTTACCATGTAATAAATGTTGCCGTGTAATTAATTTTACTATGCTGCTAATTATGTTATTAGACTGCTGCCAAATATAAATTGTTTGAAAGAAAAAAAGGATGCTGATGCTTGCTGCAGCTTTGGGTGTGGTTGGTATCAATACCTGTCCAGCAAAGACTTGGGAGTGAAGGCCTGCGTTTACTAGCTGCATATGCAAGAGGACTGATTACAAATATAGTAGGAGGTGGAGAAGACAAATTTGACCATTTCCTTCTTTGAGTTCTCCAACTGCCTTTGGTTCCCAGGAAGATGTGTTAACACTCCCTTGACCATTTAGTACAAAGAAAGTAGAATCTGTGTCTAATCAAGGGTGGAAACAGTGGTATGAAATATACTGTGGAGATCTGAGTCAATTAGACATGTTTGATAGGGGGCAGTTGTTTCCAATTGATTTCTAATAAATACTTATATAGTGAAAGCAAAGTGGGCCAATAGAAGCATAACACATTGCTTTGATCCATGAATCCATCTTTGTTACAATCAAAGCTCTTGTCCCTTTTGGATGTATCTAGTTGTTCTTGACTACAACAAAGTGTAGAGGTTACAGGAGAATTGCTGCCTGAATATTCATACTGAAAGTTCTTAATGAAGTCACCTGGCCAGAAGCAGAACAATGGTCACATGGCTTTGTCTTAGTCTGCATAAGCACCAGTCCACATGGAGCCGTTGTACTATTGGTGAAATCCTGTTGCTTAACATAGTAATTTGTATTAAAGTAGGCTCATTGTGTCAATGGGAATTTGATCAGTCAACTCCTTGGTAAGTTCTGGTGATTAAAGTGGGGCTACTCTATTTGTGAGTTATTACCCTCAAATAAAGAGCAACTAAAATAAGCCAATTTGAATCAACCAAATTTATGGAAGATCCCCATATATTACAAATCCCCACTGATTTAGTGGGACTACTGTAATGTGACTTACTATGCTAAGAAACAGATGTAGAAGGGTAGTAAATAGGATAGTCTTTTTTCCTCTTTGTCCTTTAATTTCTCCTTTTCTATGGAAAATAGTCCCTTGCTATGTTTAATCATAGCCATTAATCAAGTGGCTGTCTGCCATCATACTGAGATTGGTGGTTACCTGTATGAAGGCACTTCATAGATGTTACAACTATAGTCCTGAACTAGTCCTTAGACATGCTCTTTAGAATTCATACAGACTTCTACTTTGCAGTGGCGATAAGTGCTACCTGCAGTCTAACTTGAACTACCTTTACAGATGAAGGCTATAACTAGAGTGTCCTCTGGTATTTGATTTTTATTTGTTGTAATTTGGTTGATTGCCAGGTTTAGAGACAGCATGCTTGTTGACACACATTCCATTATGGTCCAGCTTCACCTTGCTGCTAGATGCACATTGTTCATGAATAATCTTTCATTTTTCAGAAAACAGCTTGGTTGTAAAGGTAACAAGACTGTAGAAGATACCTGTTTTTGGTTCGCCTGACAAGGAAAAGTTATTTATGGCCCAGATGGTGATGCTTTTTATTGTAATGGTCTGGATCTATTGTAATCTGACTTCAGGTCTGGCTTGTGATGGAATCCTTTGCTTACTTGTAATGATGATTGGGTGAAGAGCAGTTCCATCATTTTGAATCTGCTGGACTTTTGTTGGTGTTTCTCATATCATTGACAGTTTTCATTTGGTTTGTCTCTTTGCATTCTGATGATTGTATCTTGCTTGTAAGGGAGTGCATAATGGAGAATAAACTGAAAATCAGTCTGGATAGAATAGAGTTGTTGACTGTAGGTGGGGATCATTGAGCTTGATGTGACTGTTCTAAATGAGATTTCCTTGTAAAAGAAAAGGCCTGCAACTTTATTGCTCCTTAAACTCCTGCCTTTTCTTATGCATTTTTAAGAAATTATATTAGGAAAACAAATAATTGTTCGCAGCATAATTACAAAGTATATGCTGCTTTGAGTGCCTCACAGCAGATCCTAAACAAAATTTAGAAACAGCAGATTCTCAACAAAATTTAGAAATAAGCAAATGTAAATGTATTGTTTCTTAATCATGCCAATAGTACAAAAGACATATTCCTGTTGAGTCTTTTTCCTATTCAGGACAAGAATTAACTGTAGTTTAATTTACAGGGTTTT
>CM074735.1:55725826-55763326 GCA_037367245.1 Phrynocephalus guinanensis | reverse complement strand
TAACTGGCATGTGGCCAGACATGCATCTGGCACCTCACTATTAGCTGCAATTTGCTGCCATGACTTCCATGGTTTAACTCTGTTTGGAGTAAAATCCTGATTCTAGTTACTGTAATAATAGAACTATGAGAACACACACAGGAGGGAATTACAGTAACCCCTGCCAGACAAAATCACAGCTAATACACTTGTGGTTGGAAATGTTGTTGTTTCACAATTACAGTGGTGTGGTGTTACATATTACAGTTGATATGTATTAGACATGCGCACGACTTGGCGAAATTGTCGTTTCCGTTTTCGGTTATCGTTTCTGTTACGTAACGGAAATGGTAACGATAATTAGGCCGTCAAAACTCGAACTCGAACCGAAAAAAGAAAAATTTGGTCGGGTTTTTCATTTCCGTTTGCGGCATCGTGGCGATTGCGCGATGCGAAGCACAGAAAAAGTTTTAAAAGTTTTTTTAAAAAACCCCGACTCCCGGCCAAAAAAGCAGGCGAAAATATGTCTGCCTGAGGCTTTGCCACCTACCAGAGGGGTGATTTCTGTGGGGTCCCCGGCCTTTCCCCCCCTCTTCTCCTGTCCTGGGCTGCTTGCACCGGGCTGGGGGGGGTCATCCTCGTCGTCTGTCTCGCTGCATGCCATGCGGTGGGGGGGGGACACAAAATGGCGACCACAATTTTTCTTCTGAAATCGTGGTCAAAAAACACACCAAATCACCACAGAAACATGTGAAATTTATTTATTTTAAATGCCTGAATTTTTATAGTAGCAGCAGTGGGTTTTTTATAGCAATAAAACATCATATTGATTTTATTTTATTTTATTTTATTTTTATTTTTTTAGACCTGCCCATTTGGGCTGGGCATGGGATGGGACCATGCAATTTTTTTGAACCATTCCACCAATGGCATCGCCAGGTTTTTGACTGACACTTCTGGATGCCGAGGCACCTTCCAGAAATCGCAGTCGGGTGTATGGATGTGGTTGAGGGAGGAGGGCTGGCTGCTGGTGCTGGTGTGATCCGATCGAGATTGAGGAGGGAGGCTGGAGGCTTTAGGATTTAAGTTAGGCAGACAGGGAGGGAATTGAATTTAGAAAATAATTTCTTTGATTCCCTGCAGCTTTGTCTGCTGAACGGAATAGCAGTTTATTCTTTATTTCTTCTCTGGCAGTTTGAGGATTTTTTTTCTGATATTGGATAAAGGGGGAGGTTAGACTGGGAGTGGGAGGTGTGGATTTATTTTAAAAATATTTTATATACTACCATTTATTTTCTATTTTCCCAACTTCAATTTGCTTGCACACACACACATTTGGGCTGCAAGCCAATAACAGAACCTCTATCCTTCCTAAGTGATATCCTAACTGCCCACTCGCCCATCCGCCCGCGCCGCCACCTGCCTGCGGCCCGCGCCGCCGCCCGCCCACTCGCCCGTCCGCGGCCGCCGCCCACCCATGGCCCCCCGCCACTGCCACCACCACCCGCCCGCACCTCCCCCCGCCCCCGCCCCGCCCGCTGCCTAGGGCGGAAAAACACCTAGTGCCGGCCCTGATTGCGGGACACCCCTATGCTCTGGGAAGTCAAGTCGCGCTAAATCGCGGTGGAAACGACAAATGGAAATGACAGATTTTTGAAAAATTTCGTGACAAACGGAAACGACCCAAAACGGACCCGTTCCAACAAACGAAAACTCGAAACGTCATTTTTTCTGGTCGTGCCCATGTCTAATATGTATTATATACTTTGCCACCTGAATGCTTAAGGTTTGTATTAGGAACCTATAGATGTGAAGTGATGTGTTAAAAGGGTCCTAAGCTGGATCTTCTCCTGCTGTAAAGCTGACAGACAATTGGAGACATCCCTTGAATCAGAATCCAGCTTGATCATTTTAAGAGCTTATATGATAAACTCATCATTTTCACAGTGGCCTTGAAAAGTTCCATCATTGCTGCCAGTGGCTCCAGGGAATTGCAGCAGGTTCTTGAAGACAGAGTTCCCCTACATGGTATAATAGCTGGGGAGAATTAAGGCAATTGTTCCCTATTTACTTGCAGGATTGGGAAACTTACGGGTTTCCAGATTTCGCTGGACCAAAATCCATTGTCATCTATGTCCTTTAGTGAGGGTGGATGGAGCAAATGAGAATTTCGGTTCACTGACATTTCAATTTCTACCAGTTCTCCGTCTCTTCGGCTGAGTAGATTTTGCTGGGCTTCTTCCATTGCACTGGGCCTGTGCTGTTAAGATGGTGTACCTTGTGTGGTAAGGCTTGTTTAATGTCTCCTGAAGACTAAGAATAAAGTGGCACTGAACCAGTCTGTTGACCTTCTTACTAGCTTCTACCAGTTGCAAGTTTCTTTAAGATACATTTCAATTTTGTAGTTATACTCACTGACACAGGAGCAGTTTCCAATCAGAAGTTTCAATCATGAACAACATTTGAAACACTGCAGTCTATATGAAAACCATTGCATTAATATTTTAAAACAATTTCAAACCCTAATTGGCCTTCTTACAACCAATGATGCTCAAAACAACTCAAGTCTCAGGCCTGAAAATGGTGTGTTCCTCCGTCCCAATAAATTGCTTTTCATTTCATCAACTCAGTAAGCGAGCAGAAGCTACTCTTTTTGTGTGTGGTATGTTTTAATGACCAGAGGATTATAAGTCTTGCAATGCCTGCTCCTGATAGAATCCATGTTATTACTTTTAAATCTTCTTATCCTGTGCCTTCTTCCAGAAAGTCATCTTGTCTTCCCTAGCTGGTTGAGGTAGATGAAGCATTTAGAAAGCTCTCACTCCAAGTCTCCTTGTTTGTGGCACAAGGGAGTCTTCAGCACTCATGAGTGAACATCAACTAAAGCGCCTACAAGTGGAGCAAACATTGATTTTGTTCTGAAGATGTCTTTATGCACATAGTGAAAGAGATGGGGAAAATGAGCATGAAGTGTTCATGGAAAATATGTGGCTTTTTATTTAATCTGGAGTTTAATTAACAGAGAGGCAATGTTGAAGACATGTAACTTTTCAGACCAGGGCTTAATTTGAAGCTTGATTGTGGAGCTACCTGGATTTTTACAGAAAACATAGAGGATATATTATTACTGAGGTCAGTGCTCAAAATCCTAAAAGTAACGTCCACACACCAATGCCTGGGAGAATCCCATTGTTTGCAGAAATTAAGGAAGAGGGCCCTTTCAAGAAAACAGATTCTAAAATAAGTTGAGTACCCTAATAAGCTTTAGCATAGAATGCTAATTGATTTTTCTGTAGGACAGAAAATAAGGGGGAGGGGAGTGGGACGGCTGGAAACCTGAATAGGACTACTTCACAGCATAATGTTTGGTGGTCTATAGCAGTGCTCCCCAACCTTTTTATCACCGTGGACCGGTAAATGCTTGATAATTTTTCCCTGGCCCGCTTGTTTTGATTTAATAAAATAAAAAATGTAAATGCCCCCCCCGGCCGCTGACGCACATGCGTGCTAGTCGTTTCCCACTCTAGGGGGCGGTGCTCATCTCCGTACTCAAGCCGAAGAGCCAGTGTTGTGCGATGAGTCCTTGGCATCGCTGCAAGGAAACACTGTTTTTACTTCCTCGCATTTCCCCCCCCCCCCGGGGGCTACCCAGCCGCCGTGAGGTCTTGGGACCCTTTGCCCTTCCTTGACATGAGGCCTCCCTCCCTCCCTCCCTCCTTACTTTCTTTCTTTCTTTCCCTTTTCTTTCTCCCTCCCTCCCCCTCTCCCTTCTTTCTTTTCTTTCTTTCTCTTTCTCTTTCTCCCTTCCTCCCTCTTTCTTTCTTTCCTCCCACTCTCCTTCCTTCCTTCCTTCCTTCCTTCCTTCCTTCCTTCCTTCCTCTTTCTCTCCCTTCTTTCTTTCTTTCTCTCCCTCCCTCTCCCTTCTTTCTTTTTTCTTTATTTCTCTCCCTCTCCCTCCCTCTCTTTCCTTCCTTCCTTCCCTCCCACTCTACCTCCTTCCTTCCCTTCTTTCTTTCCTTCCTTCCTCATTTTCCTTTCTTCTTTCTTTCTTTCTTTCTTTCTTTCTTTCTTTCTTTCTTTCTTTCTTTCTTTCTTTCTTTCTTTCTTTCTTTCTTTCTTTCTCCCTTTCCTCCTCCTCTTCTTCCTTCCCTCCCACTCTCCTTTCTTCTTCTTTTTCCCCCCTTTTCTTTTTTCTTTCTTCCTCTCTCCTCTCCTCTCCTTTCTTTCTTTATTTCCTTCCTTCCTTCCCTCCCTCCCTTTCTTTTTCTTCCTTTCTTCCTCATTTTCTTTCTTTCTTTCTTCCTCCCCCTTCTTTCGTTCTTCCTCTCTCTCCGTCACTCCTTCTCCCCCTTTCTTTTTCTTTCCCTCCCTCCTTCCTTTACTTACTTACTTTCTTCCTTCCTCCTTCTCCCTCCTTCTCCTTTGTTCCTTCCTCTTCCTCTCTTTCCTCCCTTCCTCCCTCCCTCCCTTCCTTCATTCATTTCTCCCTTCTTTCTTTTTCTTTCTCTCTCTCTCCCTTCCCCCTTCTCCCCCTTTCTTTCTTTCTTTTCTTTCTTTCTTTCTTTCTTTCTTTCTTTCTTTCTTTCTTTCTCCCTCCCTCCCTTCTTTCTTTCTTTCTTTCTTTCTTTCTTTCTTTGCCCCTCCCTCCCTCCCTCCTTTCTTTCTTTCTTTCTTTCTTTCTTTCTTTCTTTCTTTCTTTCTTTCTTTCTTTCTTTCTTTCTTTCTTTCTTTCTTTTTCCCTTTTCCCCCCTCCCCCCCCCCCCCCTCCCTCCCTCCCATCTTTCTTTCTTTCTTTCTTTCTTTCTTTCTTTTTCTTTCTTTCTTTCTCCCTTCCTCCCTCCTTACTTTCTTTCTTTCTTTCTGGCGGGGCGGGGGCGATTGCGGGGGGTCGCGGCGGCGGCGGGACGTGGGCGATTGCGGGGGGGATTGCGGCGGCGGGGGGTTGCGGCGGCGGTGGGACGTGGGCGATTGCGGGGGGGATTACGGCGGGGGGGTCGTGGCGGCGGCGGGACTTGTGGGGGGCGATTGCGGCGGCGGCGGGGGTGTCGCGGCGGCGGCGGGACGGGGGCGATTGCGGGGGGTCGCGGCGGCGGGACGGGCGGCGGCGGCGGCGGGGACGATTGCGGGGGGGTCTTGGTGGCGGCGGCGGGACGGGGGCGATTTCGGGGGGGATTGCGGCGGCAGGACGGGTCGCGGCGGGACGGGGGCGATTGCAGGGGGGCGATTGCGGTGGCGGGCGGGGGGGTGGCGGCGGCGGGGGTGGCGGCGATTGTGGTGGCGGCGGGGGGGATGATTGCAGGGGGGTCGCGGCGGCAGCAGTTTCGGCGGGACGGGGGTGATTGCGGCGGCGGGGACGATTGCGGGGGCAGTCGTGGCGGCGGCAGTGGCGGCGGGATGGGGGTGATTGCGGCGGCGGCGGCGGTGGCGGGGACGATTGCGGGGGGAGTCGCGGCGGCGGCAGTGGCGGCGGGACGGGGGCGATTGCGGCGGCGGCGGCAGCGGGGACGATTGCGGGGGGGATTGCGGCGGCGGGGGGTTGCGGCGGCGGTGGGACGTGGGCGATTGCGGGGGGGATTGCGGCGGCGGGGGGGTCGTGGCGGCGGCGGGACTTGTGGGGGGCGATTGCGGCGGCGGGACGGGGCGATTGCGGGGGGGATTGCGGCGGCGGGGGGGTCGCGGCGGTGGCGGGACGTGGGCGATTGCGGGGGGGATTGCGGCGTGGGGGTCGTGGCGGCGGCGGGACTTGTGGGGGGCGATTGCGGCGGCGGCGGGGGGTGTCGCGGCGGCGGGATAGGGCGATTGCGGGGGCGATTGCGGCGGCGGGGGGGTCGCGGCGGCGGCGGGACGTGGGCGATTGCGGGGGGGATTGCGGCGGGGGGGTCGTGGCGGCGGCGGGACTTGTGGGGGGCGATTGCGGCGGCGGCGGGGGGTCTCGCGGCGGCGGCGGCGGGACGGGAGCGATTGCGGGGGGGATTGCGGCGGCTGGGGGTCGCGGCGGTGGGGGACGGGGGCGATTGCGGGGGGGTCGCGGCGGCGGGACGGGCGGGGCGGCGGCGGCGGGGACGATTGCGGGGGGGTCGTGGTGGTGGCGGCGGGACGGGGGCGATTTCGGGGGGGATTGCGGCGGCAGGACGGGTCGCGGCGGGACGGGGGCGATTGCAGGGGGGGGGCGATTGGTGGTGGCGGCGGGGGGGTGGCGGCGGCGGGGTGGCGGCGATTGTGGCGGCGGCGGGGGGGATGATTGTAGGGGGGTCGCGGCGGCAGCAGTTTCGCGGGGACGGGGTGATTGCGGCGGCGGGGACGATTGCGGGGGCAGTCGCGGCGGCGGCAGTGGCGGCGGGATGGGGGTGATTGCGGCGGCGGCGGCGGCGGTGGCGGGGGACGATTGCGGGGGGAGTCGCGGCGGCGGCAGTGGCGGCGGGACGGGGGCGATTGCGGCGGCGGCGGCGGCGGGGACGATTGCGGGGGGGTCGTGGTGGCGGCAGCGGGACGGGGGCAATTGCGGCGGGGGGGCGATTGCGGGGGGGTGGGGCCGCGGCGGCCCGGTGCCGATTCATTCACGGACTGGCTCCGGTCCGCGGACCGGGGGTTGGGGAACACTGGTCTATAGGTTCTCTGTTTCCATATCTTCTCTTTTTCTTCCATGTGTATTCTCCCTGATATCATCATTTAAAAACAAACAAACAAAACAAGCAATAACATAGACAGAGAACAAAAAGGAAGTGATTGTGCTTGGTCTAGAACAGTGATGGCAAACCTTTTAGAGACCGAGTGCCCACTAATTTTTTGCAAAGTGCCAATACAGCAATTTAACATGAATACAGGTGGCTGTGAAGGGGCAATGTTTGGTGCCCAGAGAAAGGGCTCCGAGGGCCACCTTTGACACCTGTGCCATAGGTTCGCCAACACTGGTCTAGAACATACATACACCACCATCATGTAGGCCAGTAGTATTGGCTGGGTAAATTTTGGATGATATTTCTACCAAGCTATGAAGGTTTCTGTGTAATGGTTTGGAGCAGTTTCTATCTTCAGTCAAACCTAATATTTGTTACAGTACAATGGGGGACAAGCTGGTGGATGTCATATCGAGTTTTTGGTAGAATGGAGGGGCACCAGTAAGTTAAAAGTCAAGATAGGAATATAACTTTAAAGTATTGCATTATGTTTCACTGCTCTATAAATTTATTTAACTATTTATTTAAAATGCTTCTGTCCCACCTTTCTCCCCTAAAGGACCCAAATCAACCAATGTACCATAAATATTACAAGACATCTTGCCACTTGGAAAAAAAATCACCTAAATATAATATGCCAACCAAAAGCTTGTGGATTGCTTGGAATTCTCTGTATACATGTTGTGCCCTCTTAGAATAAACTCACTGAAGCAGGATGTGAATTGAAAGGTGGTTTCTGTACTGTTTCTAAGAGTCTGAAAAGTGGACATAGTCTGGGGAAACAATGTATAAAGGAGATTACCTTCTATGGATTATGTAAACAGCATTAATCTTTGACAGCTAGCCTATCTTTTCTGATTTCAGGCTTTCTCATGCTGTTCATAGCATGCAATTTGGGGGGGAATGTGAAGCTTTTGAAAGATAATTAGTGAAAGTAGTAGAATACGTAGCTGTGCTACACCATTTTTTGAAACGACGGTACGTTCATAGGATGTACTAGTACTTATTCTCAGTGTTTTACAGGTGGAATTCATTTAAATATTAAAATTTAACTTCTGAGTGGCAAATAGTTAGGCAGTGGCGTACTACTTTTCTGAAAATTCAACTGAATACCAAAAGTGTGTGTTTTAGAGAAATATTACTTCCCTCTGCTAGAAATATCTAGACATCAATCTCTATTTCAGCAGATTCAATGGATATGGCAGGAAGAGTTATTATATACTGTGATCCTCCTTTTATTAAAAATAAACTGGGCTAGGTTTTCTCCTGATGGTTTTTCAGGTGATAAGTATAGGATTATTTATACTTATAGCTAGATGATCTAACTGGAGGGCAAAAACACAACTTTTTGCTGGAGGTAACATCTTTTTTTGAAAACTTCATCATAATTCTGAAAATTGAAGGGGGAAAGTTTCTTAATCCTTTTAAAGCATGACAAATTCAGACTCTCAAACTGTATATGATTTTTCTGGATCTATTCACCCTTTTTCCTGTTGCTTTTCTGATAGGTCATTTTATATGTACATTTCATAAGTTATGTTTTCATTATGTACATCTTTTAAATCTAGAATAATTCAATATGTCTGTTTAAAAGTTACATTTCTCAAGAATTGCAGGGTTTGGGGGGGACACCTACTATCGTATCAAACCAAGTAGTTCTGTGGAGCATCTATAGCTAGTGTCTCACAAGCAAGTACCTAGTTTGGTACACGTGTGTTGTGTCTTTCCACATTGACAAGATCACCTCTCCCTGAAAACTTTTAGGGTATTCAGATGAAACTGTAATGCATGGCGTGCCATACTATTTTCTCCAAAAAGCCTTTCCCAACCTGGTGCTCTGCAGATATATTGGCCTTTGGTTGCTATTATGCCAATGCTGCATGGCTCATGGTTTGGAGGGGTGATATTGTAGTGCTAGTGCATTGGGAGGCCACTTGGGGAGGGGAGATTGATTTAGATACTGGAAGCAATAGTGGCCCTTTTTGCAAGACAGGAGAATGGTTTGCACACAGCTGAGTCCCAGTACACCAAAGCAACAGAATATCTGTGAAGATTCTCGGTCATCCAGGTGAGCTTGTCTAGAAACTGAATCATGGTGACTGAACATCTTTTTTTGCGAGATCTGAATGTTTCACTACTCATCCAAGAAGCTTCATCAATCTGAGGAAAGTTAGTGGTGAGGCCTCCAATTTATAGTTCACCTAATTTCACATACCCTAGGCCATTGTCCACCTAACAAGCCTATTAAGGCCATTTTCCACCCAACGAGCGTATTCAAGCCATTGCCCACCTAATGAGCCTCTCCAGTCCAGGGTGATGTGAAAACAAGGTGAACTATAAAATGGAGGACTCACCACTAACTTTCCTCAGATTGACAAAGCTGCTTGGATGAGTAGTGAAACGTTTCAGTCTCACAAGAAGTCCAGTTGCCACGACTCAGCTTCCTGCTTGCTCTTCTTACTAGGATGTATTCCAGGGTCTGTTGTTCGGATTTGTTTGGCAAACAACAGTACATTTTTATAGTTTACAACATTAAATACTTCTGAATGCCTGGGGAAAGGGGGTCTCCTGAATGTGAAGGAGCTGCTACTTTTGTAGCAGGAGGCGACTGACCTTCACTTTCAAAGGCAAGGGCTGAGTTTTTCTATTGCAGAGAATGGAGAAGTAATTTGGAATACTTTCCAATAGCGGCAGGAGAGCGGATATCCACTCCACGCCAGGCGCAACCTCTCCCACAAAATGATAGCCAGGCCACAGTTTCCCATGCTGTGATAACCTCCAGGACACACTATTGGACTGAACAGGCTACCTTTGAAGAATGTTTGGAACTGGCAGTCTAACATTTGGGCAGTGTGGATTGTTATGAGTTTTGTTCTAATAATGGCCACTTCTCTTCTGAGTACAATTCAAAGGACCAGTGTTTATCTTTAACCCTGTGTGCAGAGTGTGACCTGTGTGCACCTGCTGTTTTAATGTGAACCAGGGATCATATTCAGATTATTTCTAGAATCCCTCTTCTGGGTCTATGTAATTTCAGAGTTTATATTGGAAGAACTAAGAGGTGGTGGAGTGGCTGAACCTCAAAACGTAGGGCTGCATGTGATCTGAGGGCCCAGTCTGGGCCTGTGGACACCCCAAAATGGCCATTCCTTGCTTATGACATCACTCTTTTGTAGCTTCCCAGATTTTTATGATCCTCCCCCCCACATACACACACCACCATATGATTGAGGCTTCATTGGTGGCAGTGAAAGCTTTAATCTAAAATAAATTGGTATTTTTGGACCTACTTTTCTGCCTTTGATCTTAGCTGCTACTGGAAAGTAACCCCACCCAAGCATCTCTGATATTGAATTTAGTCCTGGGGTCATAATGGCCCATTACTGGAGCTGAGGAATGTCACCCTGAAATTTGATTTTAGTAGTGCTGAAGGGCAGCATATACAATCCATTTATGAATAAATGTCATCAGACAAATTGCCACATTAATAGGTTGTAGGGCAACAGCAAATTATCCCATGGCATAATGAGAAATATTATTTTTGTTGTGGTGTGGACTACCACAAACAAGTTTTGTTTCTGCTATAACACAGTTAGGGTTGTACCAATCAGAGTCCTTCAAAATTTTTTACAAGGGCCTACAAACTGAGTGATGGTTATTTTTAGATTTTTTTATATTTTTTTATATTTGGATAATGGTTTTAGACTTGAATCTTCTGATCTGACACATAAAAACTTATGCCTAACTAGAAACCTAAATATGGAGTTCCGGCAAACCATTCAGCTATTTCTAAAAAGGTAAATGTTTTGGAAGGGAAATGAAAAGGGATGACATTACTTTTTAAAACAAATGACTGATCCTTATATGATCATTTAATTGATGTTTTAATTGATGTATCACTTGAAATGGAAGAGATAATAATTTATAAAGGATGCATAATTAAGGATGTACTATTTCTTTCACAGAAGAAGATTTACAAAATTTAGCTTTTTCATTAATGTATGTAAAAATATTAAAAGCTTTTGTATATTGCATTAAAAACTTATGTCGGCTACCCTGCATTTTCCTATTTATTAAAACTTTTCAAGCAGTAAAAACATTTTACTTGTTAATGAGGGGAAGTGGGGAAATTAATGAAAGAGTTTCGACCCTCCAAGATGTCTCCTTTTAACCATGTACAAGCAGCTCGCTTTCCCCCCACTGTATGTAGTTTAATTTCTGTGTTAGGGTTCAGTAAGCAAATGCAAATAGATATAATGATTTGCATCAGTAGATTACGTCTCAGTTTAATATCCTTGGATATTTTGGTCAAGGACTTTTTTTCTTTGTTAGGTTGGCAATGTTTTCCTGCAATAAAAATGTATAATTGCAACATTTATGCTCAAAGGTCTCCTACATATATCATTTTCCAAAAGCAGAGTTGCATTACTATATTCCTTGCAGCGAACAGAAGCTCCTATTGCATGATCAGAATTTGCTGCTTTTTAGTAAGGCACTGCCCATGTTAATATTTCCTTTTAATAACACCTCTTTCTGCAAATGCACAATAATTCTTTCTCTCTGAGTTCTGGCATTTGCATAAGACCTGCTGTTGAGTTTTTCCATCAAACATGTCCTAGAAAAATCCGGTTCTATTCTTGGTAGATCCCAGGTGGAACCACCAAACAGTACTTAATTTGCATGTTAATTACACAGGAGGGGATGTTTCTTGTACTTTTTGAACCAGGAGTGAGGTGCTTCCTTGGCATTTTCTAGGTATATCTATCTAAAGGGGATACACACTATGGATAGATTGTCTACCTTTGGGCCTTCATCTTCTCATTTGATAATGGAACCTTTCCTAGCTGGAGTATCTGCAGTCAGTACAAGGACTGTAGTGCATATATCAGTTGGAGATGACTGTAGACCAGGGGTCCTCAACCTAAGGCCCCGGGGCCGGATGCGGCCCCCCAAGGTCCTGAATCCGGCCCCTGGGACCAATTGCAAAAGTACCCCCTGTTTTGTGAGCAAGCAAGCCTCCGCAGCTGCTTTTGGACTGTGATCTGGCCCCCAGTGGTGTCTGGGTGGTGGTAGACTGGCCCGCTGTTTGAAAACTTTGAGGACCCCTGCTGTAGACAGTAGGCTTATTCATGAGGAAGAAGTCCAGTTTTTATACATAGCAAGCTGGACTATGTAGGTCATTTGAAGTAGCGTTTGCTTGTCATATGCCTATGTTTTTGATGGGAGAAAGGCTTGGTCTGTAGATTAGGAATTTCAAGTGCATGGGTATCTGTATCTACACTGCACTTGATTGTAAATACAACAGATGAGATTGATTTTTAATACTTGGTTGCTAGATATGGTGCAACATTGTGTGGTGGTTCAGCTGTTGGACTAGGATTTACAAGGCCTGGTTAAAATTCTCATTTGGTCAGACAACTCACTTGGTTACCGTACCTTGGAGCACTCCCAGATTCCCAGCCCAAAGGTCACGACATTGTTGTGAAGAAAAATTGGGAAGAGAGAGAAGTGTTAGCTCATTGAAGGAAAGGCATAAAGAAATGGCATCAAATAAATAAATATAGCCCAAATATTTACTAATTATGTCTTAGTGTTCTAATTGTTAGCTAGTGGTAAGACTGTTCCTTCCAGTTTTAAATTTTTGCTCATTCAAAATAATTCTTTTTCTGCAACTATAATTTCATCAGACACAGTATTTGAGTTATTTTTGGAAGAGGCAGATTCTACAGTAGAGCCCTCTATAGCTTAGTACTTTTTTACCCTATGTTTTTGTATCTATTCCATCCATAGTTTATTTCACTTTCTTAGGTCAGTTGCTAGAGCAAATATACCTGAGAACAGACTTGTTTTGATGGACCTATTAAGCTGTGGAGTTTTGTTATCTTCTACCTGAAAAGTATTTAGTTTCCCAATTATTGTACGTTGCTGTCAAAAGTCAGAGAAAAGATTATTTCTTCTCTCGTAATATTAAAAACCAAGATAAAATTTGGGCAAGGTGCATTAGATAATCCTTGCATAATTTGTATACAAATGTTGAAGTTTTTTTTTAAAGGACAGAGTGTTAATTCGATTATTTGTAATAATGTGGAAAGGGCAGACTGGCCCAGAAAGTCATTCGTCCCTAATAATATTTTGCAATTTACTAGTAGTATTTAATGACTTACAGATATGAATTGTATGTCCAGACTCCTTATTAAAGTGCAGTATGTGCAAAGATAGATTTTTAATTAGCAAAATATACTATGAACATCAGTGACAACAATACAAAAACTGATTGACACTTCTGGCAGGTTTATTAGCAGGACAATCAATTGGGGAAAATTCAGCTTGATGACTGCCAAATACAAAGAGATAGCTAATTAAAAATAGTGCACATTTATCGCTTATAGCATGTTGATATATTTGGAAATGCTGTTGATGTTCAACCCAGTAATGCTGAATTTATGGCTGGAATTCTGGACAAGATAATCTAGGAATGGATTGCAATTGAATTTCTTTTAAATTACCAAAGCACATAATACTTACCAAAATATCTTCATGGTATGTGTTTTCTGAGATTGTTGATGATAGCATGTAGTTATTATTTTATACTATTACACAACACAGCTATGAGCATATCATCTGAAACAACCCAAAATGAGTGAGGCTGATTAGATAAAACTAGATACAAGCAAATCAAAACAACTTTAGTCTAATGATTCAAGACCTCATAAAGTAGCAAGCTCTTCATAAGTGACGTTTATTAATATAAACCAGTAGCACAGACCTTGGATATTTGTCCCTCATGAATGAATTCCACAAATGGAATATAACTGGAAAGATTCCATTTGAAGTACAGAATGTTATAAATTGGTTTGAGATAGCAATCACAACAGTGTTTCTGGAGGAATTTGTTCATATAGAATACAGATTTCTACAAATATCAGTCATTATATTTTCAGATTTTCTGAAGAGTGAGGCATGTTATCTTGACTGATTTCCACAAAGATTTGAACAATGTCCTCTTTGTCTGACTATCTGTGAACCGGTAGAAGCACATAACGTGATTTCCTTTCACCGTGTAGAACTATTTGCTACGGATAATGGTCTTATATTCCAGTATGCAACACAATATATTTTATCAAAAGAAACTTCCACAGACATAAGAGTACCAATGTGGAGAGAAAAACATGTAATGCGATAAAACTCTGTAAGATAACTTGTTTTTCTTGGACCTTCTCAAAGTTCTGATAGTTTAGATTGCCATGTTTATTCAGTACATGACACAGATAGGCTTTCTTAATTGCCTTGCAACGTATTTGTAATATTTTCTTTTTTCTTTGTTGCAGTTAGTATCTTTCATATATTATTGCATGAATTAAAGGCAGTCACAGTGATGATTCCCTTAGAAAGGAATAATAATGTTCCTTCTAAGCTGCACCGCGGCTGAGCCAGTGTTGCCACCCATTTGCTTATGGTTGTAGTTATAATTCTATGCACATGGGACAGGCCTTCTGCCCATCACTAGCAGACATTAGAGGGAATGTTGTCTGGTTGTGTGCCTTTTCCCGTGATCATTCATGTGCACAAGACAGCCTCTTTACATTGTGGTAGCTGCTTGCTTTATTCCCTTACATGTACATGAGTTTGAACAGGACTCAGCGGCCAGATTTGTTTGTTTGTTTGTTTAAATATTTCTATCTCGCCTTTCTCCCCAAAAGGTACCAAGATGTATTGGTGAGGATTTAGGTATGGTTCTCAACGCGCTCCCACTTATAACCCCAGCTCCTGTCAACCTAGCAGCTCGAAAGCATGTACATGCATGTAGATAAATAGGTACCGCCGTAAAAAGTGGGAAGGTAAAACAGTGTTTCCTTGCAGCCATGCTGGCCACATGGCCATGGACTTGCACAACAATGGCTCTTCAGTTTGAATACGGAGATGACCACCACCCCTAGAGTCGGACATGACTAGCACGCATGTGCGGGGGAACCTTTATCTTTTTACCTTTTTTTATCTATGGTTTTTATTTGATTGGTTCTTCTCTTGTTGAAGTAATATGCAAAATGGTCCATCATTCTGCATGTTCTATGAAAAATAATTGTATATAAGTTAAAAGAAACCGTGACAAAATAAGTTGTTTAAACCTACATTGATTATAAGATTTGACCACCAAAATGTCTTCATCGTTTTGAGGACACTGTGCACCTTACGCTATAGTCATTTATTATTTTCTTAAGAGTTCATTTTCAACCCAGGGAACTGTTCTCCTTCACTCTGACTTCCTCCATGAGAACGGTGCCTGGAGGATTTGCATATGCTTTAACATCTTTGCAAGAATCTCATTTCAGTTGAGCTACCTTGTCTGCTTGTCTTTTGAGCCTAGTCTCCCTTTCTTTTAGGTTTGTTGCTAGTTGCAATTGCTGTTGGTCATGGCTGGGCTGCTTTTTCAGCTAGTTGCAATTTTTGTTAGTCACATGCATTCTCTATGAGCTAGGAAATATCGCTTGTAACTCTTGAAGTTGTTCAGCTGCTCTCTGTTTATGCAGATATCCTCTGGGTTTTAAGATTTATCTCTGTGCGAAATGGAGGATATGTTTGAGAGTCTGACAGCGTGTCTTTCAGCAATACGTTTGCTTGTCTCTCTTGAAATAGGCTTTTCGAATCTTAGCCTACAAATGGCAATGACAAACTGAGAAACTACATATATTCCAAAGTCAACAAAATCTCTACAGTTCTAAAATTCTTACACCTTGACTGCAATTTAAAAAGTGAAGAACGTGCAATATAATAAAGGAATGAGTGGCACAGGGACACTGCATTGGAGGATGTAAGAACTTTCCCACTTCAGTTCTAATTTTAAGAAGTAATAAAGAGTCCAAAAGATACTGAGATTTCAGTTGTTTCACCAGTGTGGAACCGGAGTTATGGAAGTGATTGTGGATGCTTGGGAAGGTTTCTGGTTGTTTTACCTGGAATGAAACAGTCATCTCTCCAAATTGCTGTGAGCAATCCCTTTATTTCTGGTGAAAACACATTAGTTGCAACATGACACCTGTTTTTATGCATCATAGATTGGAAAAAGCAATACTGGTAATTTTGAGTCAAGAATAGTCAACAGTGAGATCACTAGCTCAAATGGAGTATGACTCAACAGTACTTAATAAGAATGGGATTTTCAGTTTATTTGATTTTGCTAACCGTTACCCATTTGGGGAGTTGTTTTTCTACTTTCACATACCTTACAGAGACGTGTAGTTCACCTTGGAGAAAATGCCAACACTGGAAGGCTTTGAACCTTAGTTAGGCCTAGTTCCACCTAGCTCTCTGTTGAAGAAGTAAGCTCCTGGTTAGTACCTGATGAAGAACAGGAAGCTTGGATTGAAATCTTCTGAAACAGCTTCTTTATGTTCCCATTCCTGATGTTAGATTTCAGTT
This sequence comes from Phrynocephalus guinanensis, assembly GCA_037367245.1. Taxonomy (NCBI): domain Eukaryota; kingdom Metazoa; phylum Chordata; class Lepidosauria; order Squamata; family Agamidae; genus Phrynocephalus; species Phrynocephalus guinanensis. The sequence continues at coordinate 55,747,253 of CM074735.1, read as the reverse complement.
CATCCATTTTTTTTTGCATAGAAATTTCCCCATTTGTCCCGTGTAGAATGGAGAGGGCGCTATTGGCAGAAGTTGCCATAAATTCCTCAGAGATGCACATTTATGGCATAATTCAACAGCAATAATATTTTGCTATAACTGCCGTTGAGGAGGAATGATTTAAATTTTAACTGACAAATTGGGTAGGGAGGTCAGGGGGTTGTAGAATTTACTGGAATGCAGGTGACCTTAGTTTTCCTAGACTCTCTAATTGCATCTGTTAAAATGTCTCTTTTAATGTAAATATGAGTTGTTTTGTACCATGCACATGCAATAAAAGTCTTCAAACAAATAATAAACTTTAAAGTGCCTCTACATACAGAGGAATTAACTGTTTCATTAACACTTCCAAATTTTGGAAGATAATATACCAATATAGTTCTGAACATAATAGAAGAGTGAGTGTTGACTTAATTTGTCTTTTGAAAAATAAAACAGTTTTAGTGGAATGCTTTTTCATTTGAAAGGGATAAATGCAGGTACTATTTCTTGGATAGATGGCATAGAAGTCTGATGTGCTGTAAGATTTACTGTGCATTACCTTAGCCATCATTCCCATAAGTATTAATTTTAACTTCACTAATAAGAAACTGAACAAAAGTGGAATTATGAGTTCAGTAGTATTCTATGAAAGGTCAGTTGTTAAAAAGGCAGAGTGTGACATTCTGTGAAAAAGGTGCCTTCATTAATCATCCTGATAGAAGAGCATAGGATATTCTTGACCAGTACCAGTGAACCTTACAATATAGTGTTTTGTGGTGTTTAATGCTTTGTATTAAATACACACGTGAAGGGGATATTTGGATGAATGTAGAATATAATTTTTCTTTTGTATTATATCACAGATATTTTAAAGGGCAATTTTGGATACACTAAATTAACCCTAAGCATACTTTTTAAATTTTATCACTATAATGTAACATAACTATTATGAAAGTTAGTTCATTTTAGCAATACTATGTTACAGGCGGCAGATTATAGTCTATTAATTGCTGAGACAAAATAACATATATATATTTGTCTAGTCCTGCTTAAAGCAATGTTGCTGTGGAATCATAAGCAATTAATTCTTTATGAAACTACCATCACAGCCCTCTAAATTACTTGCCTACCGTGAAATATGACTAGTTTGCTTGTGCTTGAGTTTTGTACCAATAGCAATTTTAAAGTTCAATACAAATTATATAAATTATTAAGTACAATTCTAGTGTCACATTAATCAGTTGAACATCTCTATTGTGACTGTTTCTGACAGATTACAGTCACTATGATGCCCATTAAAGCACAGTATTGTACCAAGAATGCCTTTGTCTAAGTAACATTCACATTTAATTCAGAACAACAAACTGGGGTCAGGGGAGGGATCTCACCATCAAGCTCTGCTTTTGAGCATTATTGTTTATACAGTGTAACAAGGAAACAGTACAAATTGCAAAGTCGGCAATAGTTGTGATTATTTTTCCTTAATGTCATAATTTTGCGTAATGGGTGTTGTGCTACATTGACTAGGTCCATGGGTTGCTTAACATAAGTGATTGCACTTGTTTATGATTATAAACTTCCTCCAGTAGATATACTGTATGAAATGCATATAAATGATTAGTTTAAGATTTCTACTTCATTAGCCACATTATACACATTAGAGTCATTGTCTAAGAGTTAGTAATATTTGTAATGAGCTGTATAATATGTGCCTTTCAACAAAATTTGAAAACAGATGGAATATTTTTGCAACAGTTTGTCATAGAAAATGAACCCTAGCAAAATGTTTTAACAATGGTTTTGAAGCTAAAAATTGTGAACTCATATTCTGCCATAGGGCCCCATATGCTAAAAAGAAAACATCAGAAATGTTCTGTGCTTCTCAGTGACTAATATCCAGGTGAAACCAGGAAATGCCTCCTAGGGGAAGCCTGTGACAGCTTAGAAAGATTAATAAAAGCTAGGTCCCTACCTTTCCAAGTCCAATTCCCTCTGCAAAAAATGTCCAGAATGGCTCCAAAATGCCATGAAAAAAAGGTTCTAACTCCTCCCTCCCCTCCACGAACTACAGGGGCTGCAATGCATCCTGGGTACAATTTTTGCAAGGCATTTAGAAACATTAATTATCTGAGGCAGCCTGTAGGGAACATTCATTATCAGAGGCAACCCTATACCCGGAAATTTCCATTCGTTACCTGAAAAATTCGTTATCCGAGGCATTTGTTATCTGAGGTATTACTGTACTTATATGGTGGTAATGCACATATATACACATATGATCTAAATTTTAAAGGCACATTTATAGTCATCAAACAAATTTGCTTGGCAGAAATGGTGATGTTTTCTAAGACAAAGTCTGAAACTTTATATATAAAGTTTCCAGACGCTCGAGCTTCTGTTGTCGCTGCTTGTCTTTCAGATTGACATACATTAGTGTAAACAAAATTAAGTTGGTTGCATCCAAGTGCTCTGCCTTATTTTGTTGCTGACCAAGACTGGGTCTAAGAAGACCTGATTTCTATCATTCTGTAATTTTATCTACATGTTCCTTTATGTCTGTGGTACTTTAACAATGTTGCAAAGCATATGCCCAAGTCCTCTTGTTGCCACTCCTGTTCTGTTGAGCTTGAAATTTTAGGGTGAGGCTAAAGTTACATTTTGGGAAGCAAATAATACTTACCTTTGTTCCAATGTCTTGCATACTTTTATTTTTCGCTGCTGATTTGCATTGATAGGAAAGGATGTATACTTCAGAGGAATGCTCATAGACATGATTGTGTCCCCTTAACTGCAAAAACCTTATCCTGACATCTGTGAAGCCAGATCTGAGTTAGAAACAAAGCTTGCCTACTTTAAACCCAGGCAAATGTGGATTGCCATTGAACAAATAAAAAAGGAAAATACATTCGAGTCTGGATACAGTATGTTTCTAGTAATAAAAGCAGTAGTACAGATTTACTGGTATAGAAGTTTTAACTGTAATACTGTGGAATGGTAGGTAATTTTGTGTTCAAGAGCTACATTTATCACAAAAATGATGATATACAAATCACTTCCATATCACAAAATGTTCTTGGTCAAAATTGGCTTGAGGCAAGTGATATCTTCGAGTAAACAGTATATGAAGACCATATCTTAAAATGATAGATCACCTAATTTTGTTCTGACAGAGGTTTTTGCCGCAACAAACATCTGTCACTGAAATACCAATTCAGAGATACGGAAGCCAAATTGTAGAGGTTTTCCAGTATTTGTCATCCCTTTAGTTAAGAACGCTACTGATAGTTTTATATCTAAGACTGTGAACAGTGCATTAAAAAAGAGAGAATTCTTAAGTGGTGCATCTTTCAGTGTTAATTAACTATTTTTAAATGAAATACGCTGTTTCTGAATCACTTTACATGCAATTGTATGTTTTTTCAAACTAAGGTGCAGTTATGAATTGATACTACTTGGTTGATACTAGCATTCTATATTGTGTTCTAATTGTCTACACTTATTCTTTAGTTTTGTTGGGGGTTAAACAAGTTTATGTAATCTACATAACAATAAGAATTAAACTGCATTGTATAGCTTTTGTTGGCTTTTGTTGTCAAATTATTCCTCAGGTTGAAGCCTGCATTATCACAGGTTCTTATATTTGTTGCTTATATAGAGACCCAGTATTCTCTGGGTATTTGAAAGAAAGAATGGGATTTGTCAACATCTTCTACAATTCTAAGATGCCTTACTGTTGAAAACAGAAGGCTACAGATTTGAGTTTTTGCTGGGAGCTTTTACCAAATGCAATTTTATAAAGTTCACTATAAGCCTATATGAAAAGAAATAGCTTATGGTAAGAGAACTAATGCAACTCATTGTTTAAAATGCAAAGAAAGTGAACTTTTGAAGCATCTGCTGTTGAGCTGGTCAAGGGCCAGATTTTGTTTAAAAATGGAGGAAGAGGAAATGTAATTGTTTAATTATAAGCATTCAAAGTAATAATAATAAAATACAACATGTGGCTTGCTTGGCTCTTTGTTTTTCTGTATGTAATTTATATTTTCTTTCACCATGGCACCCAAAGCAGATCACAAATCAATACATTTCTGTCACTTATCTGCTTTCTACGCACTATTAGCCAAGAAATGTTTTAGTGTGCTTTATTGTACCTTATATACAAAAGTTGGTTTACATAATTCTTATATTGGATTATTTTTTTAAATCGTTTGTGGAATTCAATTGTAATATAATAAAAATGGGTGGTAAATATTTTAGGAAAGAGTGTGATGAGAAAAGACAAAGAAGAGTGATTGAAGGCCATCGTCAGATTTTATTTGCCATGGACATATTAGAAGGCACATGAAAATGATTAGATTAGTCATCCTGATAGCAGAGTTTGGAGATAAAGTTGGGAAGTACTGTAGGTAAAATAATGGTTGCATGCCAGAATTTTGTGGCATGACTATTTGAAGCATTTAGTATTGAGTCAGTGCAAACCCTTTTGTTTTAGGATTCAGTACTATGTCATGAGCTGTTGTCTCCTTCGGAGTGGACATTCTTGCAAGGTCCTCCACGTTGATGTCTGTTTTATTTTAAAAGCAGTGCTTCTCATACATTAGGCTTGTACTCCTTGGGGGACCCATAACTTAACCATGCTTGATCCTCTCCATCCTATTTTGTTCGATCTGTGTCACGGTTATCCCAGCTTCCTTCTCCATCAATAATCATTAGTGTTCTTGCCTGTCCATTTGGATGGCCATACAATTGCATAAACGAAGCAGGCCAGAAGCAGAAGTTACCATTAGAATGCTGATGTTTGTTCAAGAAGAAGATGTTGATTGCTCTCTGCAGCTGGATGAAGTGGAAAGCTTTTCATGGTAGACTCTGCCCTTCTTGTACTGATTTTTAGAGAGAGGGAGGAAAACTATTCAATTTGAACAAAGTTCATCCCAAGCAACCTGCTGAAACTGGAGGCTTGATTGTAGTTCCTGACTCAACCCTTTGAACTGATTGGCCCAAAGGTGGAAAATCTTGTTCTGTGAAGTCTCTGCTCTCCTGCCTTCTAGAATATTGGGGACCTTTTGCTTTGGTGCCATACCATATTAATGCCATATTGTTTGGGAGCATGCCCCACCAAGTGTAAAAGACAAGTGTGTGTAGACAATTGTATAGTACAAAGCACTGGCTTTATACATAGCACAGTAGTTTAGGAATCTGGCTGTAAAGTTAGATTTAGGGAGTTGCCACAGGTAAAGACTTGACTTGGAAGCACATGATTATGTATTATATGAGGTGCAAGTACTGGGTTTTTTTTAAACCTGAAAATGTGGATCTTTGAAAACATAACTTCTTTCTTTACCGTGTGCAATTAAAGTTGATACATAACATGTAATGTAACATGTAGCACAATAATAATATCCGGAAGTCGAGTCACAGCAACTGGACTTCTTTTCTTGAGAGATCGAAACGTTTCACTACTCATCCCAGCAGCCCTGTCAAACTTGGATGAGTAGTGAAACATTTTGATCTCTCAAGAAAAAGAAGTCCAGTTGCCATGACTTCCGGATAAACTCACCTGGATGACTGAGAATCTTCACAGACACAATGATAATGGCAACAGATGACTTTTGAAATTCTAATAATGAGGATGTGATGCTTCTAGTGGGATTCATACACAATGAAGCAAATTTACAGATAGGAATAATTTCCCACCATCTGTTATAAGTCTGCATGCTCTTTTGTTTATGAGCTGGCTTTGATGCTGGTCTGTCTAAACCCCAATTTCTGGTAATAGTCAAATTGGGAAGGTATTGTTTAATCTTGACTTGTTAGCATATGACAGTGATTCCTAACCTTAGGTAACCCAGGTGTTTTTGGAGGAGTTGTTCAGTTGTTCAGTCGTGTCCAACTCTTCGTGACCCCATGGACCAGAGCTCGCCAGGCCTTCCTATCTTCCACTGCTTCCCAGAGTTTGGTCAAATCCATATTGGTTGCATCGATGACACCATCCAACCATCTCATTCTCTGTCATCCTCTTTTCCTTTTGTGTTCAATCTTTCCCAACATCAGGGACTTTTCTCTATTAATCCTGGTCAGTACAGCTGGTAGTAAAGGGTTCTGGAAGTTGCAGTCCAAGAACAGCTGGTTTACCCAAGATTGAGAACCACCGATATATGAGACATGTATGGAAAAGGTGGGGTGTGGGCTCATTGGGCCACTTAAAGGGAGCTAGACAGGGGTCACATTTGCAAGAAAACCACCTCAAATAATATTCTGCTGTCTATCTAACAAACTGAGACCTTATTAAGTGTTAAAACATTTAATGTAATTCATGGGCAAAGGCCAGTCTAAGGTTCATAAATGCTAGTTTAGGATTTTACTGAGAAGTTCTAAACATTTGTTTCTTGATGCTGCATTGACTAGAATAAAATTATTTTTCTCTTTTTGATAACTTCTAAAAATATCTCACTTATAGCTGGGTTTTTTTAATATGCACTGCTGCAGAACTATCACATCTTTTTATGATGTTTAATTTGAACCAGAAGAGATTGACTATTCATTGATTCTTGACCTGCAAGTACCAGGGAAAATAATTTAGTTAATAAGAATTTTCATGAGGTCTGAATTTAAATGCATGAAGATTCTGCCTTTACTATACAGTAATAGAAACTAATTTAAAAATTCTATAAGAGCCTGAGGGTTTGTGGCATCAAAACTACAGAAAGTAGATCCACTTAAAGATGATAGCACAATCTTCTCAACTCCCTATATATGTGTGGTTCTTTTAAAGGGTGCAGATGTGTACACTTGCTGTATATTAAAATAATATGGTTTGAATTATGTTTGCAGGATAGAATTTCTATCATTTCAGTTGGTCAAGTGATATTGTCAAGCTTTTGAACAAAAATAGTTGAGTCCAGTGAGATGAAAATATTCCTCTCTTTGTGTAGATGCATGCACATTTGTGTGTGTGCAAGCGTTAGACACAGTGGGGTGTGTGTATTATCATGGTGTAGAGTCATACAGTTCATAAAGGGTTAAAAATCCTTAAAAATGAAAGATCTTGATATTACAATAGAAAAAGAATATATGGATATATTTTATACACTTCAACTGTCAACTTTCTAATCAAATCATCTAGCCATCTTGCTTCTTAAATGATACAAGCAATATTCCCTGTAATAAATACCTCTAAGTCTAATGAGAGGCCCTAAGGCAACTTCAAATATATGAATTCATTATAATTGAACAACCTAATCGGTAGGGCAAGCAAGCCTGCTACCCAGCCTCTTCACTCCATAGGCCTGGGTATTCTATGAAAAATGTTATACATTTTGTTTACAATGTATTGTTGCTGTTTGAAGTATTGCATGTTCCTGTAGTACATAAGATTGGGACACCTAATGGAGGCAAAACCAAGAAGGCAATCTTTCATTTTGTTCTTGTATGAAAAATTCAAAAGAGCGAAAACTCAGCCAGAGAAATTTTGCAAGGATATTATTTTCCAATGTTTCGATCAATTTGTCTGTCAACCATGCTGAGAGGTGGAAGGGGCCAGCAAAAGCAATTTAGCTTGTGAGGTCCAAAATAGAAATGTTTTAGGAAACCCTGTCACATGTCATTTCTGTGTATTAAGCTTCTGTGTGTTTTTGTGTATTAGCAATGTTAGAAAGAAACTTGATATCAATCATCTAAGTCAGCTGTAAATATCTATAAAGAGTCCTTGTATAGAAACAGAAAACATTTAAGCCACTAGAATGCATTTGGGCTTTATGTTTTGGCTGCTGCTTTAGATTTTTAATCTTTATATTTTTGTTTGGGCTAATTGCACTTAGGTACATGTACAGTTTATCATTAGACATTATTCATTTCATGCACATTAAAATGGTCTGGATTTTTTTTTGCTTTGTCAATAATTTTGACAATGTAAATGGTTTAAAGCTGCTAAGTGTGGATTGTTGTTGCATCTGCAGCTCTGAAGAGGGGAAGAGAGCCAATGCACAGAGCTTGTGGGAAACAGGTTCTGACTTAGCCTACCGATAAATACCCATGCATTTTGGTATCTAGTAAGAGAAAGATGAAATCTTGGTAGTGATCAGTTTAGTTGTCAGAACTGAAAAGAATGTGGTCTCAAGGAAGATCCATCCTGTCAATAGCTGCTGTTCCCTCCCCCCCCATGAGGGTCTCATGCTCATTCCTTTTCCCAAATTTTGATATTGTGTTCCTCCTAAACAGACCCCTTGTCTTATCTGTAAAAGGGTTTCCAGGTGTATGAAAAGAGTAATAATTATGGCCATGCCGGGATACCAAAAGCACTCACGTTTTGACCAGCTTTCTTTTCCCAGAGTTTTCTCTCCTTTTGTTCTTTATTTTTAAAAAGTGGAGGCAGAGGAATCGTGGAGAGTTTTTCTTTCAAACGAAGTGCAATCATCAGCTTGTACTTCTTTTTTTAAAAAAATCAAAGTTTTAAAAGTCTCTTTCAAAGCTGTTTTGTTGTCGTTAAATTAGAAGAGACCTCATGTACCATTTCCTAAACAAAAGACTAATCTAGATGTACGTTAGCAACTATGTTATAATCACCACATGACAGAGTATTTCCAGAGTGGAAGATATATACAAGAAGTATGATGTGATAGAATGTGATCTAGCCACTTTGCTGAAATTAAGGAGGTTTGGACGTGGTCCATATCTTCATAAAGGACTTCCTGGTTGCTCTGTGTTATCTTCTGATGACTTCTGTGGGGGGGGGAGAAGTTTAATATAAAGGCAGTGAATTAAGTGCATTCTTTTTTATTTATTTATTTATTTATTTAAAATATTTTACTCTACCTTTCTTTCCTTAAAAAGAACCTAATATCATTAGGAAAAATTAAATTAAAGCTAAAAATTAGTGCTAAAATAGAAAATGTACAAATACTAAAAAGGATCAAACAAATACTACATTTAGAAACATTAAACAAAAGCAACATTAAAGTACAGTGGTCCCCCACCCATTCACGGTTCATATACTGCGGTCCTGCTATATCGCGAGACCACAGTATATGAAAAAAGCCCCCCTGGGGTAAGGGGGGAAAGGCCTGTTTCAGGCCTCCCTTACTTACTGGCGCTGCCCCAAACGGGCCTGCAAGGGCCTTCCCGAGCCTTCTGGAGGTCCCCAAAGGCCCAGGAAGGCACTTGCAGGCCCATTTGGGGCAGCGCCAGGCTGGGGGTAAATACAAGAGCCTCAGGCTTGACCCCACCTGCATCTGCATATCGCGGATTTTCAATTATAGCGGGTCAGGTCGGGTCTCTAAACCCCCGCAATAGGCGGGGGATCACTGTAATCAGATTAATGCACTGCAAACTAAAAGTGAAAAACAGACAGCTAGTATAAAAGTGGTGGCCTCCATTTGACAAAAACAACTGCTGGGTAAAAATATTTCCCAAGTAGGATAAGTTAAATCACAGTTTATTCGGAAAACAGTTCAGTAGCACTTTGACATTTCCTGGAAGGATGGATTTAGAACCTTTTGCACAAGTAGGCTTGATGTTTCCATGGGCATGTTAACATAACTTAATGTATGCTTGCACACTACTCACCAAGCAAGTTGGTCCAATTATAAAGGCTGCCTGCTCTACTGTGTGTCTTTCTCTTGTGTAGCAGAAACAAAATAAGGACTGTTGTCACCCAACATACAAAATAATAACTGAGTAAAAATGTCACTTCTTAAAACTCACAGTTAATTCTGGAGAATTAAACTGTGCTATATACTAGAATTGTATCACTAGCTCCTAAAGCCCCTTTGACCTTTTTTCTTCCAAAAAATGTGTGTGCAATAAAGTTGTTCATAAATAGAGGGTGTGAACTTTACTATCCAAAACTGTTACAGAGCATTTCTGTGGAATGAAATTTCTGGCTTGATATGCGTGATTTTTGTTTGTTTTGTTTTGTTTTGTTTTCAGAAAATATTGGTTTATTGAGAGATATGTTAGCCTCAATTGACATATTGACATTTCCAGGAAGGGTGGTTATTGTCTTGAGAAATACAGTTGTACACTGACAGATTCCTATCATTATTTGGAACTGTTGCTATGCCTTACCAAGACAAGTGTAATAAATAATGAAAGTGAATCATATTGCAGAGAACAGCAGAGGAAAAACAGTGGAATACACTGTGCTGACATGAGCTAACTTCTGCACAGCCACGACACCATGCAGTGTTAATGTCATGTGCTACAGTGAGGAAATTGACTTATGGTGTTATAACTTCTACTACAGGATGGTAATTAACATGTGTCACTACTGTAACTGCACATCTGAATAATTAGCAGCGGCGAGGGTAGCTGGATTAACAATGAAGTCTTCACTTTGTGTCCTATTAAGTCCCTGGAGACTTTGCACAAGCAGCTCAGTTAGATGGTACTGGTCATGCAGGAAGTAAAGGTGCATGTAGAATCACTCTTTTTATTGTTTCTCATACTTGAAATTCTCTTTCCCAAGCTTTGTGAGCGTTATTATTTGACAGCTGTGGGCATGTTTCTCACTGGACTACATCTGATTTGCAGTTTCATTGTTAGCTGGTGACAGCCAGGGTTGAAAAAACAGGGGTAAACCTATTTCTGGGTGAATTACGTAAGGGAAAGAGTCTCATCAGTTTCGCTGTGGCATGACCCGATTTGGTTACATGTATGTCAACTTCGTAGAAAGCTCTAATTAACCTCCCACGGAAAAAAAAGTGTAATTGCTTTGGCAACTGTTAGTTCACTAACTGGTTGTTGCCGTGGTTTCTACAGGCAAATATGATTAAAAGCTGATACTACTTAGATTGCAATATGCATTTTAAATGCATCCCTTTGATCCCTCTTTTTTGGCTTCATGGACCACTTGCACGCACTGTGACAAGAACAAGCAGGGCAGTATCGTTGACTGTGAGATGGGACATCAAAATTCCATCCTACCAATGAAGAGGAATCAGCAAGGCTGCAGCCTTTTGCAGGCACTTAAAAGTTGTTTAAAGAGAAGTTGAATAAATATTTAATCTTTCAAAAAATGATCAGTGAATAAGTATTGAGACAGGGTGCCAGGCTCCTCCCCAAACCCTGACCAATATATATTTATTAGAAAGATTTAACCAAGCCTCCATTCTGTACAAATGTAGACATGAAAAGTCCTGTCCCGGGGTGGGGGGTGGAATCTTGTTTCTACATTGTCCCAACTTTGTAGATATGTTCAGCTATATGGATGCAGTTTCCTTTGTATATTCTAATGAGTACTTGCATGTTGTTGGACATAGTTTGCCACTGCAATATTTTGCCACTATATTAAATCCTTATGTTCTCACCTACTTCCATCAGCCCATGATGCTAAAAGTGACCACACCAGGGAGGTCACAAAAGTAACAAAGAATATAAGAACATAAGAAGAGCCATGGTGAAGAGGCCAAAGGCCCATCTAGTCCAGCCTCCTGTATTTCACAGTGGCCCTACCAAATGCTCCTGGGAGCACACAAGACTAGAAATCTGTCTTCTGATATACCACTCCCCTGCATCTGGTCCTGGTTTTAAGCCGGGATATTACACATCTCCATCATGATTTGTAACCTGTGAGGCAGGGAGTTCCGCAGACTAACCACATGCTGAGTAAAAATAATAATCTTTTGTCTGTTCTCACTCTCCCAACCCTCAATTTGCGTGGATGTCCCCTAGTTCTGGTATTTTGAGTGAGACAGAAGTGTGTCCCTCTATCCACTTTACTCATACCCTGCATTATTTTGTATGTCTCAATCATATTCCCCCTCAGGCACCTTTTTTCCAGACTAAAGAGCTCCAAATATTTTAGCCTTTCTTCATAAGGGAGGTCCCCCAGCCCAGTCATCATTTTAGTCACTCTCTTCTGTGTCTTTTCCAGTTCCACTTTGTCTTTTTTGAGATGCGGTGACCAGAATCGTACACAATACTCCAGGTGCGGCCTTACTGTCGTTTTGTACAATGCCATTATAATGTTGGCTGTTTTATTTTCAGTTCCCCTTTTGATAATCCCTAGCATGGAATTGACTTTCTTCACCGCTGCCCCACACTAGGTAGACACCTTCATTTAGCTGTCCACCAGCACACCAAGATCTCTTTTCTGTTCCATCACGGATAGCTCAGAGCCCACGAGTTGATAAATAAAGTTTTGATTTATTTTATTTTTTTGCCCCAATATGCATTACTTTACATTTTCCTACATTGAAATGCATTTGCCATTTGGCAGCCCATTCCCCCAGTTTGGAGAGATCCTTCTAGAGCTCTTCACAATCTTCTCTGTTTTTTTTACCACACTGAAAAGTTTTGTGTCATCTGCAAATTTAGCCACCTCACTACTTATCCCTGACTCCAGGTCATCTATGAACAGATTGAAAAGCACCGGGCCCAGGTAAAACAGGCTTTTTCGGTGGTGACTGCTAGTAGTGGAATAAGTTACCAGCAGAGATACACCAAGGTCCTCCCTTCCTTATGTTCATAAAATTGATGAACACAGACTTATTCAAAGCTACCTTTGACAAATGTTTCACCCAGATACTACTATTTTTATTTCAAGTGTTTTTATATGAATTTGAGATCTACATGGTTAAATTGCCCTATTGTTGTGTGGTTTTGTGGGACTTAAACCACCCAGAATAGTATTTTCACTAATGGGGTGGCATTTGAATTAAATCAAACTGAATATGTAAATATATGTAAATACAGAGAATTATTTAAGAATGTAGTTAGTTAGTTATTTTATACATTTTATATGCCACCCACTACCCAAAGGTCTCTGGGCAGCTTACAACAATTAAAATGAATAGCATTTTGTTAGAAGTGAGAACACTGGGTAGAGCATTCCAGAAGTGATGCTCTTGCTGGAAGACAACTCAGTTTGGGATACAAAGTTCCTTCAAGTAATTTGGCATCACGTCATGTAGTACTCTGAAAGTTAATCTAGTGCTTCCCAATGCCGCTCACCTGCGCCACTGCGAGAAGTCTCCTGGCGGGGCGCTTGGGCTGTGACGGGGGATCAGATCCCCCAACGCCGTCTGACTGCGCCACTGCGAGAAATTTCCCAGCGGCACACTTGGGTGATGGGGAATCAGATCCCCCAATGCTGTCTGACCGCGCCACTGCGAGAAATCTCCCAGCGGCACGCTTGGGCGACGGGGAATCAGATCCCCTAATGCCGTCTGACCGCACCACTGCGAGAAATCTCCCAGTGGCACGCTTGGGCTACGGAGAGTCAGATCCCCCAATGCCGTCTGACCGCACCACTGCGAGAAATCTCCCGGTGGGGCGCTTGTGTGACAGCGGGGACTCAGATCCCCCAACGTTGCCGGACTGTGCAACTGCGAGAACTCGTGGGGCGGTGGCGGGGGATCAGATCCCCCAATGCCGCTCGCCCTCGCTGTTGCGAGAAGTGTCCCTGCTGTGCGCTGGGGCGGTGGCGGGAGCTGTGATAACCCAATGCCGCCCAACCATGCTGCTGCAAGAAGTCTCCCGGCTGTGCGCTGGGGTGGCAGCGGGGGCTGTGATCCCCCAACGCCGCCCGACTGCGCCACTGAGAGAAGTCTCCTGGCAGCACGGGATCAGATCTCACCCACGCTGCTCCGAGACGTTTTGGAGCAACGCGAGTGAGTGCCCTGTGGGATCTGATCGCCCCCCAGGCCCCACCCGACCCTCATCTGCATATCGTGGATTTTCAGTCAGCGCCGGTCGGGTGGGTCCCTAACCCCCGCGATAGGCGGGGGGTTACTGTAATTTAAATTGGCCTACACTAACTGTGACTTTCTTTTACCTAGCAAATCACAATTTGAGAACACCCATTTGGATTGATTAGCTCACCAAATCTCCAGTAATTCAGTGGGCCCACTCTAGTGTGATTTACTACATTAAGCAACAGGATTCCAGCCTTTGTTTGGGGTGGCTGTGTTGGTATTGCACTGAGAACCCATGTCAACAGTCTCATCTATTTCGTTAGCAGTGGCCTTCCCGGTGCAGGTGTAAAGTGGTCCTGGATTTTTTTTGGGGGGGGGGATAGATGAAAAGGCAGCATAATAAATAGGAGACAGGTTGTGCCCAAGTCATTCACCCCCTTTGGGAGAGAGATTTTCTGTAAACACATGAATGGCCTCCCTGACCTCTCTCTCGAACCACCTCTCTTCTCTGTCTAAGGTAGGTGGTTTGAGAATTATAAGGGAAAGTCTATACCTGTTATATATATAAATACTCTTTCACTCAATTATGTGTTATTATCAGCATAGCAAATGAAGAGCAGGAGGCAGAGATAAGTAGAAGCCCTCATCTAGATCTTTGCTGCCCCAAACACCCTCCTCGCAGGGTGTTCCTGAAGTAAACAACTCTCCTTCAGCAGCTTTCCATGAACAACATATTTTTTTGGTTCTAGGAGGAGGAAAATGGTGCAGAGAAGCTAGAAACAAATACAGTTTTTGTAGCTGTTACAGTCTTCATTTTGAAATAAAAGTATTTCCAAAGAAACTGAAAGAGAACAATAAAGCAATGCCTTAAATCCAACATAATTTTAGAAGACTGAAAATTTCAGTGTGTTTGCATTGAACTGTGCAACAAGCAGTTGCATCTGAGGTCTTGTACTAGAACAACAACATTGGATATATGCCAACAATTTCAACTATGCATTAAACATTAAATATACTTGTATAAATGTGGGACTTGATTCCACAATTACTTACATGTCTTGTGAGGGTTGGGGATCCAGTGTGCATTCTCGTTTGGCTTCTGGGGATCGGTTTTAGTTAATAAGGCCTGACGCTATGGACAAGACCCTTGAATTGGACATTCAGCTGCAAGGATGTATGCAAACAGACACCCAGATAGCTCAGTCAGCCTAGAACCAATGGACACAGCCTTGCTGTTTTGGATCTTCCTCTAGTTCCACACAGGATGCACTCTTCATACAGTTGTGCTCCAAATGTGATTGCAAGTGCAACTGTAGACCCAGCATCAACTAATTCTTCCCCAGCAAAGTCAGGGCAGCAACAAGGGTAATCCTTACCTCTCTCTCTCTCTCTCTCTCTCTCTCTCTCTCTCTCTCTCTCTCTCTCTCTCTCTCTCTCACTCACTCACTCACTCACTTACCAATTCTCTATACTAGGGGGAAAATCTTAATGAATTCTCATGAGATTTTGGTTTTCCTTTGCATAAGTATTTATTGGCCACTAGATAGAGATGGATTAATTTGTTTATGAGATAAAAATAAAGTGCCTGTTTCTATAAAGGAAAATTCTTGCTGTCATATGTGGGTGGATGGCCTGGGTCTGTTTGGCTCTTCAACATTAATTATCACAGTAAGGGTCACCTCACAACTGACTGAACTCTTGTTTTGCCAGAAGGAATCAGATAAATGTTTGTTGTTGGTTGTAATTCTTCATCTGTGAAACACAAGTTTTTTGCTAATATGAATAAGTGTGATCTTGTATTTAAAATTTTGATACCCCCTAGCACTTAAATAAAGCACATATATAAATTATTATTATTATTTGTATAACACTGATCTTGGCATAATATACCTCACTGTAGTCTCTCCTCATTCTTGTAGTCATGAAGCCAAGAAATAAAGAAAGGAAAGACAAGACAATGCAGATGGAACAGTATCACTTAACCCAGGCATATTAAGTGTGGGTATTTCCTTTTCATTGACTGAGTGTCTTGAGTCTGAGCTTGAAATTTGCAGACCAAAGGAATTGTTATGTAAGGCTGTGTAGCCTACAGAGACTAGAGCCGGTGGACTGAAATGTCACTCTAGCAAAAAAAGAACTTAGAGAGGGTTAGAAATACTGCCATATGTTTCTATGCAGACAGTTCTGGCTTTCCAGATTTCCAGCGTATTTCAGTACATCATTTTAATTTAGTCATCTTAGTGGGGTGGAGCGAATCCCAGGAAATTGATAGCTTTTTTTCATCATTTTTGCTTCACAGCAAACTTAAAACCCTAATTGTTTGCTTTGCTGTTAAAATAGCTCTAGAAATAAATTTACATACTCCCCTTGGTGAAAACAATTATTTGTAATTGATTATTGTATGTTTAATTCAATCTGTTTAAATTGAGTGTAGCCGTTGAATTACAGCGTAGAATGAAAAAAAGTGTGAAAATAGACATTTGTCTAAAAATGTACGAAGACTACAACCAGCCATTTAAGGTAGAATTTGGAGCCCCCTCCCCCGCCTTGAAAAAAGAGGCCAGTTGTACAGGAACTTATGTCTAATATTTTAGTGGTATAATAAAATTATTTCCCATCCTTGGTCTTGGATTTTGTCCAAGATATGGTGTATCTTGTCTACAACAGTGGTTCCCAACCTTTGAGCCCCATACATTCTTGTTCTCAAATTCCCAGAAGCCTCCACCGCTAGCTCTACTAGCCAGGATTTCTAGGAGTTGTGGTCCAAGAATATTTGGGGAACCAGGTTGGGAAATAACGGTCCAGAAAATATTTTCCCTATGTACTTGTTTTTGCTGTTTTTACATGCCCTCAAAACATCTCTTATTTGTGGTAACCGTATGAATCAGCTACCTCCAAATTGCCTAACAGTACTAACCATCCATAATTTTAAAGCTCCACTCAGTCCAAGGGTTTGCTGTAGCCAGGGCCGGCGCTTCCATTAAGGTGAACTAGGCAGTTGCCTAGGGCGCCAAAATGGAGAGAGGGCGTTGGCCAGCCTGCCGCCCCCCCGCTGCTGGCCACCACCGTCCGTCCCCCCACCGCCTGCCAGCTGCCCATCGCCGTCCGCCCATTGCTGCCCGTCGCCGTCCGCCTGCCACCGCCCACGCCTGTCACCGCCCACCCCCCGCACCTGTTGCCGCCCACCCCCGCGCCTGTTGCCGTCCACACCCCCCACACCTGTCGCCATCTGCTGCCCCACCCCCACCCGCCTGTCACCTGCCACTTCCCCCCGCCCCCCAAATAGGGCGCAAAAAAACCTAGCACCGGCCCTGGCTGTAGCCATTAGATTAATCTTCTGATTTATTTATTTTTACCGTGCTCCAATAGCCAGTGTATAAATGTGATATGATCTGTAGAACTCCTTCCTTTTTGGAATCCAGCTGGAACACTGAAGATTTCTTATTCTGTATAGGATAAAAAAACTTACTACTTGCACTCTCTTTGCTTGTGTGGAAAATGAATGTGGTGGTCTTATATTTATTGAACTGCTTGGCATCTCTTTTCTTGGAGACTGGAATGTATATTGAACATTTCCAATCTGTGGGCCATTGATATGCTTTCTGTATTTGTTGGCGTATTGACAAGATTTTGACATAATCTGTCTCCATCTTGGAATAGTTGTATTTTCCAGTAGTGTGAAAGTTAATTTTTTCTAGCATGTGTTCTCATCTGTTCCCCTTTGTATTATCTGTGGTTTATTCATCCACAGTGAACTAACTTAAACCATCTTTTGATCCCTATCACATAAGGGTACAGAACGGAATAGATTTGATGGGGGTATGAATTCAAGTACCAGGTGTTTGGCCTAGCAAATGCCAAAAATTTAATAGAGAAAAAGAAAACTTGGGGAGTATTTGACTTTTCACATCTTTGGGATTTAGTATTATTCTACATGTTGGGTTAGGGAAAAATGTTCCAATGTATTCTCTTGTTTAAAATATTTGTAACCCTCTGCAGCATAGGTCAACATTTCCTAACTAGCTCCGTGTTTGTAGTGCTAATTTGAGTAGCTGTTACTTGCTCTGCATTACTATAAACCTTGTAATTCCAAGTTGATATGATCCCAGGGCTGGGGAGATGAGTCTGGTAGTCATGCCCATAGTTCTGCTACATTTCTGAGATATTCCAAGTCACGTGGAAGTCTTGGTGCCATGGACAAGCCTTGGCCCCTCTTCCTGACCACTACATTTTGCAGGGAAGTTTTATTCCATTGATCATGCTGTGCTACCTCTGAGTACTTGGGGGTATTCTGAACTGGGAAATGATAAAAATACAAACATTTTCTCTCAAATATGCAGTTAGGGAGGAGTGGGGTGGGTCTTACACTTGCGTATGGCTCTCAGTATCCTTGAGAGCGCTTTGTCCAACTTCAAAAGGTAGGATGCTCACAGTGACGCCCTTATGTGTAGGAGGATGCTGAGTGGTATGCTTCCCAGTGATACATTTTCTTTAAAAAAACGTTTAAGGTTAATTCTTAAATTTCATGGTATGTTATACCACGAAGGTGGAAGACCTAATATAATCTTTTAAATTAAACCCATTGCTAGCCTCAGTCCACTGCCAAGTATCAACACTGTCTCTTAACTTCCCTCTACAGTGCTGAAGTATATCTACCCATTGATTAAACAAACAAATGTATAATGTATCAGAACGTAGGATATTTCTGGTCTGCAGTCTTCCCTGGTGACCAGCTAGCATGCTATTGGCATTGAATATATGTTGATGCTATTTAAATTCTATTTATAAATTCTTTCTCTGTCTCTTTTAAAAGAGAGAGAGAGAGAGAGAGAGAGAGCTCAGCATGCCCTTTAGCTTCATACTTGTGCATTGGTTTCATGAGATGATGTGCACAGCATGGGACATATTACTTTTTGTTTGTGATGGTTGGCACTCTGCATTTGTGAAACTGGTACTTTTGTTTTGTGCATAACTGCTAACAAAACTGTACCTGAAAGTTGGGAAATTTGTTGTTGTTGTTTTTTCTAACAGAGGAGAGCATTTAGCAGTCCATGTATGATTTACACTTTTTCAGCAGTGTACTTTTGCAAAACAGTTTTCTTTAAGGAATTACAACAGCATAATATGAATAATAATGCTCCAAAGAGGTTATAATATGTCCTGGTATCTTTTAAACAATTCCCTGAGACTCGCTCAGCATGAGAAGTGGCAGCACAGCTGCAAACAGAGAGGCCAAAGACCCTTGCTTCTGTTTCACAGGGTGTTCTAAAGACCAGTGCTATTATTCACAGCAAAAATTACTGTAAAAACACTTTGCAAACTTGTAATAAACCGAAGTCTGCGGCTTTTCTTCACAATTCTGAATGCAGACATGTGGAATTAGCAAAGGACTATCTACTATGAAAAGCTTCCTGTTTGTTTTGATCAAGCACAAACACCACCCGGGTTGGCAAAATGTCAACAAACATTCAAATAGTTGTATTAAACACACCCAATGCAACAAAACACTGTTTCATGTTTGTTGCAAAGGTCTAGATACATTTACTTTCCATTGTTAGCATATGATAAGCGGGATACAAATATAACAATAAATAAATAAATAAATAAATAAATAAATAAATAAATAAATAAATAAATGAAACAAAAAGTAGTACCTACTACCTGATATAATGAGACACATTCTATTTTTATGGTCCCCAAATGTATTGGACAAGCAGATAATTTTTCAGGGTGCACCTCAATTTAAAAAGGATGTTGTCAACCTCAAATGGGTTGAGATGAGGGCAACCAGGTGTGGAAGAAATGTCTTACAGGGAACAGCTTAGTGAGGTGGGAATGTTTAGCCTTACAAAAAGAAGGTTGAGAGGGGATGTGATAGCCACATTTAAATATTTGAAAGGATGCCATATTGAAGAGGGGACAGGTTTGTTTTCCATGGCTTTAGAGTCTAGGACTCGGAACAATTGTTTCAAACTACTGGAAAAGAGATTGGATGGAAACATTAGGAAGAACTTCCTGACTGTAGAGCTGTTTGGCAGTGGAATATGCTGCCATGAAGGGTGGTGGAGTCTCCTTTGGGGGTTTTTATGCAGAGGCAGGATGGCCATATGTCGGGAGTACTGTGATGGGGGTTCCTGCATGGCAGGGGGTTGGACTGGATGGCCCTTGAGGTCTCTTCCAACTTTATGATTCTGTGATTCTAAGTGGTAAAATAACACTATGATTTGAGTGCCAGAATTGGATTCATGCAGTTCCACCTTCCTACTTCAGAGGTAGCTGCTGAGGCCTATTGGAGAAGTCAAAGTAAATGCATGGTTTTATGAAACTGTTTATGAAAACGCCACTGTCCCAATCAAGTAAATCTCTTTAACAATTTGAAAAAAATTTAGCTAGAACCCCCCAATTCTGGGGCCACCGTATAAAGATTGCGTTTCAAACTGCATGCTTAACTTGTCAAGGTAATCTCTTCCCAATTTTTGTGAATTATAAGGAATGAAAGATTTATTGTACTATTCTATAAAGCCAAGCACAGTTTCTGTGTTTGTGTTTCTTGGTAACATCTCGCAAGCGGAGGTGACAGGTATCGCAGAGGTTTATACACACTCTGTGGCTTGCGGCTGTTTTAAGACCCCAGCCTTCAGCAGTGGCAGTAGGCCCAGTGAGGGACTGCACACCATCACAGCATGTAGTGAAGGTGAAAAAAGCCTATCCACCTGCATGTGGCCCACAGTGGAGATGAGAGACTCATCACAAACTGCAGCAGATGCAACAGGACTGCTGTGGCACATGGTGTTTGCAGTGGCGGCAGGCCTGGTGGAGGCTGCACCACTCCCGTGGCCTCTAATGAGGACAAGAGACCCACTGTGGCATGCAGTGGAGGCAGCAGGCTTGGAGGAGTCCTGCATCCCCCCCCCGTAGTCTATAGTGGGGGCAAGAGACCCGCCACAGTTTGCAGCAGAGGCAACAGGCCTGGGAAGCTGGTGCTTACTGTGGGTGGTGACAGGGGCAACAGGCCTACCACTAGTTTGGAGCCCATTGCAGTCTGTGACCAAGTAGGGACAGAAGAGTGAAAACCAGGCAGAGGTAAGGGTAGACTGGGTGCTGGAGGAGGGGTTCGGTTTTGTGGCTTGATTGTATATTTTTTTAGATAGCCACAGACTGTCTAAAAATAAAAGCCTTAATGAATCAATGAACTGATTCACGGTTTGCTGATTGCCAAGGCCAAAATTTGTGCTTTTGTGATTTGGGATGGTTTCCCCCATTTTTATTAAGGAGTAGTTTTACCAGTGCCAGCCTCTCCTCATGGGTTTCCATGGTTGAACAGGGATTTGAATCCAGGCGATACTAATACCAACTTATTTTTTTGGGGGGGGGGGCACTACAGTTTAAACTGGCTGAGTAACTTATGATGTCTTTTTCCATAGGGGAACACTAATGAAGTAAACTTTTCAGGTGAATGTGAGTTAATTTTTCCAGAAAGAAAGACATAAATATACACATGGTAATTCTCATGATTCAATACAGAAAATGCCTGTCCTATGTCTATACATATTTCCAATACATTTAGTTCCTCAGTGTTCCTCAAATAGGTTTTATCTGTGCTAACCTTAGAATAAAATCATTTTATTTTTTTTTGCTTTTGCTTCAGAATTTTTTTAGAAGAGTTAACATTTCGAATTTTGTAAGTGTTGGACAGTAGAGATCTAAATGTGATTGTGCTGACAAACGAGATGTTGTGTATCTAATTCTGTGTAACATTTCATATACTTTAAAGT
>CM074735.1:55695826-55720826 GCA_037367245.1 Phrynocephalus guinanensis | reverse complement strand
GGCACTAATTTCCTCTCTCTCGTAAAACAACATAGTATTCATAACAACTCAAGAGGCTTGACATAAGTAATGATGGCATATGCAGGCGAAGATTACCACCCCAGCAGTGTAATCAAGGTGCTAGGTACTAATGCAAGTTAAATTGAGACAATAATGCTGAAACTTGCATTGTGGGATTAGGAGAGTACTTGAAATGCTGACATCCGCATCTCCTGAAAGAGCGCCTGTCTTGCTTTCAATTCCTGTTTATACTTAATGACCTCAAAATTTGTATGTCGTTAACACCATGTACTGAAGTGGGAGAGAACAAGGTTTGGGAGGGAGAAGATTCCCTGTCTTAGTTGACTTTTGTCTCTTCTGGTAATTGGTGGCTTTTCCTGCCATATTAGAGAGCAACACATGAAGCAGCAAGGCCCCTGAGGTCTACATAAACATGCTGCTAGCATGGGAGGCCTCATGCTCCCAAGCACTAGGCAATAATTTACATACCTTGAATGAAAAAGTCATTTGTGCCTGCAAGATCATTATTGCGAGAACAAATTTAAATACTAGTTGTAGGGATTTTTTTTTCTGAAATAAAGTCAAATTAAAATTTGATGCTCGGATCAATATTGTGAGACCCTAGTAATTAAAGTTGGCTTGTTTGTTTGGCTCCTTATAAATAAAAAGGGCTTAATACAGACTAATTACATAGAATCCTTCATATACTATAGGATAATAATGGCAGCAATTTAAGGGAGTATTAAATGGGAATTAATAAAGGTGTATTGAGTCACTTCTACTGTATTAAGCTGCATGAAATATGTCATCTCAATTTAACTTTTAGCTCTGTGCTATATGACTTTCTGCATCTTATTAATGAGATCTTTTTGTTTGTTAGTTGTTGCAAGCATAAAATTGATCCTACTGACGTTACTGGAAAGTTCTGCAACATTTTAAGTCCCTCCCCTTTTGTGGGGATTATGGGCTTTCCAATTTATTTTGATTTTTTAAAGTGTCTTGCGTTTGAAGAAATTATAATATATTTGCAGTTGTGGGCTTTAAACTGCAAATATGAATAGCAGCACTAAATTATTATTATTATTATTATTATTATTATTATTATTATTATTATTATTAGTAGTAGTAGTAGTAGTAGTAGTAGTAGTAGTAGTAGTAGTAGTAGTAGTAGTAGTAGTAGTAGTAGTAGTAGTAGGAGGAGGAGGAGGAGGAGGAGGAGGAGGATTGTAACAGAGTTTACAAATTTGTATGATTAAAATGTTCTTCAAATACAGTGGACCCTCGTATAACAAATGGTTTGTTTAACATAAAATCTTCACAACATAAAAATTCTAGAGATAGGGGAAATTTGCTTAACAGAATTGCCTATGGAGCGAATCCATAAAACATAAAAATGGTCGTGATTAGAGATTACTCTGTTTTCAATGCATTTCCTATAGGAAATTTGTATAAAGGAAAATTTGCTTAATATAATTTCATTTGGAACGGATTAATTCCTTTATACAAGGTACCACTGTACTTCTTTTAATGTGACTTGCAGTCAAATTTTCCTTTTTATTCACCTACTGCCACTTACTAGCTTCTAGATTTATTGTAAAAATAAAACTAAGAATTGGCTAAATCCGCATGGTACCTGCTGGCTGATTTTACATGTGTGACCATGGGGAATTTTCCTTTCACAAACATTTTCAACCATATAGACCTCTTAAAGACCGAACTGATATTCCTGTATGGTATCCTATGTCACGTGTCTGTTAGCATTTATACTCTTTTAGTTGGGTTGAAAGCCAAGGTCAGGATCTCTTCTCTCTCTCTCTCTTTTTTGATATTAAAAATGGCTAGCTTTGTTCATTAATTTCTTTCTTTCGTTCAAATGCCATGTCAGCCCTCTGTAGGAATTCACAATGCCAGTGGCCCTTAGACAGCTTTTCACCATGGTCCAGTGAAAGTTCTTGATGAAATTACAGGTGCAGGGAAATGCAGAATTAGAAATCTGATGTTGCAATACTAGTGAAGCTATAGCTTTGTTGATGACAGGACAATTCCATTTTTGACAGTTTAATTTACTGTTGCCAGTGGACAAGAGCAAAAGGAGTATGTGGGGTTAGCCACCTGGCCCCTATTGTACTATTCCTCACATACTACCTTGCAAAATCATGACTCTCTCAACCTGTCGTGCTCAAATGAGAAGGTTTTCAGCTGGGAAAATGGAATATATCAGTGCATGTAATATTGCTTGACCTCATAAAACAAAAGGAAAAATTGCAGATTCTGACAGCCATTATGAATCTTGTATCAGCATCCAAACGCCTCTGAGCTGAGTACAGTACATGTTTATAATAGAAGAAAACAGCATTGCCATGTTGACTTACAATATGGAAGAAAAAATGACTTGTCAGTAATTCGTTCGAAGATGTTAAAGAGGCTGTTGAATTTACTAGTGTATACACAGAAGAATGTTTAGCCTAGAGCAGAATGCACAAATAGTCTATATGCCATGGTGGTCTATTGAAAGTATTCATGGTATTATATTGAAACAGGAAGTACAAAATAGAATCCATGCTAAGCTTCTCAGTTCAAGATATGTAAATCCTTCCTAATCTGTGAAATGTGTAAACTACTCTAACTCTTCCTAGGAGTTATGAATATTGTGCAAAAAAACAAAACAAATAAGCATTAGGATCTGAAGCATATGAAATTAGGTGTAATTTCTGAATCTTCTATTCTGTTTGTAGCATAGACATATGTATATTTTTCTTCAGTTCAGTGTATTTGTCAAACTTGAGAGAGAATACTTCCAAGTGCTTAGAAGAGACCTGAAGCCTAACTTTAATTCCATTCTATAACATATAATCCATTATTTAATATATATTTTTGCTTCAACATTACCTTTGTAGCATTCTCTCTTTGTCCTTAGGTTAATGTTGAAATGTACAGTAGAAGTCTTTGGTATTGCAGTCTTGTAAAACAGGTTGGGGAAGTAATGCCTCAATGACTGTATTCACAGAGAACCTGTAAACAAAGATCTGAAAAATGGACCAGTTACATATTTAGAACTGGATACCTAAGCTTTATATTAACGTACTCAATTTTATTTTATTTTTTAAATAATGGACCATTTTGTTTTCTAAATTACTGGCTAAAATAGCTCCATAGTGCAGCTGCACACAATCTGTTCCAAACATTGAAACCAGAATTTTTTTCTATTCCTCTTTGTGCAGGAAGGGTGAAAATTTAACACACTTAACATACACTGTTTCTTCTTTTCTTTAAAATAATTGTCATCGTTGTCATCATGTGCCATCAAGTCAATAATGATGCAGAGGACCTTTTCCAGGTAGAGAATACTCAGACTTGATTTCCCATTCTGTTCTCCTGGGAGCGCCCTGGGGCTGTGCAACTTCCCCTAGGCCAGTGTTAGCGGACCTTTGGCACTCCAGATGTTTTGGACCACAACTCCCACAGTCCTTTGTCATTGGAAATACAGGCTCGGAATTCTGGGAGTTGTGGTCCAAAACATCTGGAGTGCCAAAGGTTCGCCACCACTGCCCTAGGCCAGTGTTTTTCAACCGGTGTGCCGTGGCACATTACTGTGCCGCGAGATGTTGGCTGGTGTGCCGCGGCGCCGGGGAGCCGGAGGAAGGCGGGGCGTCCAGAAAGAAGCCGCTGCCGCTGCCGCCGCCTCCCAGGCCGCTCCCGCCGCCGTGGCCGAAGCCGCTCCCGCTGCCGGAGCCCTTATCAGGGTTCCGATCGGAGAGCCCAGCTGGTAGGCGGCCTGTCAAAGAGAGACCAGCCAGAGAGCGGCAAGGCCGCAAGCCTCGCCGCTGCTGCTGCTGGTCACGGGCGGTCCGCCGCCGCCGCCGCTCGCCTCGCTGGGCAAGGCCCCGATCCTCGGCTGCGCGGACGGAGCCGGGAGCCCTCCCCCGGTAAGGCAAAGGAGCCTCAAAAGGGGTGGGGGGGCGCCGG
This sequence comes from Phrynocephalus guinanensis, assembly GCA_037367245.1. Taxonomy (NCBI): domain Eukaryota; kingdom Metazoa; phylum Chordata; class Lepidosauria; order Squamata; family Agamidae; genus Phrynocephalus; species Phrynocephalus guinanensis. The sequence continues at coordinate 55,716,860 of CM074735.1, read as the reverse complement.
CTGGAGCAGACAAACCGCATGTCCGGAGCAGCCAAAAATCTCGCCGCCGACCACCCAGAGACTACTTGAAGTGGTATGGGGCAGTATATAAGCAGAACACACACACACACACACATGCACCCCCTTGGCGCGGGTGAAGTGAAGGGGACCCAGGCAGTGGGAAACGACGGATTGGGGGTGGGGAGGGGGGAGAAGATGTTTGGACAGCTGGATGTGCCATGAATGGTTGGAGGAGGGGCGGGGGACGGGGGTGGGGGTGGGGTGGGGGAAGGCGCGCCAGCATTCGGAACGACGGAATGAATGAATGAAGCTGCAAAGCTATGGCTGGTTTGCCTTTTGCATCAGTGGAGAAAGCAGCTTCCAGTGGAGACTCGTGTGGTATGTGACAGAATCAGGCAGAAGTCTTTCACCCCAGTTCTAAGGATACCAAGGGATCTTTGTTATGAACTGGAAGAGAAATACCCAACCATCAAAGTAAATAAGCCAGAAATTCTAGTGCTATATCAATGTAAGTCACCATGATGGTCATGCTTTCAAGAAAACATTGTACGTGTATTCTTATTTAAAATGGGGTGAGCATTTTGGGTGGGTCTGGGGGGGGTCTGTTTTCTGCCCCCCCCCCCACAATGCCATCCCTCCCCGCCACAAATTTATTTATTTATTTATTTTAGAGTATTTTTACCCCACCTTTCTCCTTGGAAAGGGACCCAAGGCAGCTTCCGCCCCAGGCCAAGCAGCGCACCCCACTCCCTCCCCCCACCCCCCCGCGGCCACCTCCGCCCGACCACCTGCGGCCGCAAAGAGGGAAGGAGGGAGGGGAGAGGAGGGGCAGCAGACACGGAGGGGGGGATGAGCCGGGGAGGGGCACCCTTACCTGGCACCTGCACGGGGTCCGCCCCCCCGCCCCCGCCCCCCCCCATCGCCCAAAAAAACCTAACGCTGCATTGGAACAGATTAAATCCAGTTTCAATGCATTCCTATGCATTTTTTAAAATTTTCAAATGGTGGTGTGCCTCGTGATTTTTTTCATGAAACAAGTGTGCCTTGGCCCAAAAAAGGTTGAAAAACACTGCCCTAGGCGATACAGGCTGGTTCTGTTCACATAAGGCACAGTGGAGAATTGAACTCCCAACCTCTGGAGCAAGGTACCTAAACCACTAAACTATCCAGCCAGCTGTTCTTTAAAATATGTGGCAGCATTAGTAGAGGTGCCCCTGATATGCAGCTGCACCAGTTGGCGTGTCATGATCCATCACTGAAGTCAGTCTGGCTTGGCAACAGGTTTTCCTATTTGTAGAGTTCAGTGAGTTTTGCGTTTTTAACTTCCCAGCAATAGTAATGCAAAATATATAAATCGGTATTATTTACTAATGTTATCTGAGTGTTGGGCTATGAGTTTTAGAGCAACTTGAAAACGTGCCTATCGCCACATCATATGTTGTTGATGTTTAGAGTAAAATACATGTTGCCCTATTTATGGGGATGATACCTGCCTTTATACCAGAATTTCAAATGATTGTATCTAAGCAAGCTAAAGCATCGTCTTACTTCCGGACATCAGTGTTTTCAGATCAGGTTGGCTCATAAAGAATATCGAGAAAGATACTCTTCTAAATCTTCAGGGAGAAGTTCTTGCTTTGGCTAATTGGGATGGCTTATGTGTGGGCAGGTTATCCCCTCATACTGTCTGCAGCAGTGATATTTACCTATCTCTTCTTTCTCAAATGGAGCCTAATACACAACATAGTGTTTCTTGGCTGCTTTGTGTTTGTTGGAACTTAAGTGCACTTGAATTAAATTGCAGCTCATGAATGCAGTGAGAGTGCCAGCATGCTGAAATAAAGCAAAGCTATTGGGTCAGGATGATCAGTCACAATTATCTGCGAGTTGTCAGGAATCTAAAATTGCCTGAAAATGATTCTGTGGCCCAAAACAATGTTACCTTTTGGCCAAAAAAAATCTCCCTGTGCTTGCCAGGGCTGCCTGTTTAGTTAAATGTTCATGTGTAGGATTGTGATCCTTAATATATTAGATACAGTACTATGAAAACAGTCATAGGTCCTGATTCAGCTGAAAAAAAATCTGCTCTTATATCAGGTTCTCCTTTAAAAAATGACTCAAATATTAGTGTACATATGAGGCGTGTGCCCATGCCAACTCCTGTGCCAGGGGAATGAGTTTTTCTGCTCCTCAGACAGAGGCACATTTATTTTGCAGCAGTTGTATATCAATTCCTTGGAATGCGAAAGAATCAGTTCAACATATCTCAAACAGATAGCAGGATTAAAAATAAAAATGAAAGCACCACTGCCCCACTGCTCACCCAATTGCTGGCTCCCCCACATGTCTCAATCCTCAGTTACCTGTCCTCCTAACCTCCCACTCTCTCCCATGCCTCCTCTTTGCCTTTTCCCTCGTCCTTTTCTCCCTCAGTATCCATTCCCCCCCCCCCCCCCCCCACTGCCTGATTGCCGGCCGCCTGCGACTAACCTTGTTTTGGTGAGCAGCTGTGGTATACTCCTCCCAGTTGGGGGATTCCCTGCCATGGTTTCCTCCAAACAGCCTCAAGCAGCTTCAGGCCCAACCATCAGCTGTTTGGTGCTGCTAAGGAAGCCACAGGAAGCTGCAGAACCAAATCCCCCAGATGGGATTGTGGAGTTGGAACCCCCCCCCCCACACACACACCTGGGGAGTTCAGCTCCACTGCTTCGTACACCTTCCTAGACAGTACCCATTTGCATTGCTGAAGACCCAAATGATCAATATAGATTTGGTCATAGTGATTGTGCTGAAATCCCAGATCCTCCTAGGTAGTAGGTAAGTTTTAGGTATACAGTACAGTACATGCTTGTCAGGAATCTCTCATTTTTTGTGTTTCTCGAAGATTACTATTTTACTCAAGACAAAAAGAAGACAGCTGTCTGCTGTTGGAATTTAGTACCTTCATCTTCTCCTGTTCCCATCTCAGAATTATTCAGAAAGACATAACTCAAATGGCCCAGGCAATGTGAGCACAGTATATACAGTAGTCCCTTTTTAGCAAAGGCTCTCTCAGTGATGACGTCTCCTATACTTCTGGCTTATATATGATCGTTTGGAGTTGTCACTTTAATTTTGTATCTAAAGGCATTAGCTTAACCCTTGACGATGCAAAACTACATCCAGTGCAGGAATCCAATAGTGTTTATTCAAGTAGAGATGAAAACAGGATAGGGAAGTAGAATGAAAAGTATGCACAACTTTAAAAGAAAATAGATCCACAGCATTGGATGCTGCCCTACTAAGCAACCTAGCAGAGCAACTCACTTTAGACTTGTGGAATGTCCAGTGTTGGGCAAGACTAATGGGAAAGGGCCAAGGCTTTATTTTATGGCTTTATTCTATCCAGTTTTAAGTGTCTTTGACTAACAACAGCCCCTTTTCTCCCTTGTGATATTTAAATCAGCATGAAGCTGCTAGGGGAGATTGTTTGGAAAATAGAGGCAGAGTAGTTTGCTTATGACGCTCCTTTTTAGTGGTCTAATTTCTATATAATGAGACGACATGGCTTCCTGATACATGAATAAACTCTCTTTAGACTCGGCCTCACATACTTGATGTCTCCTTTATGTTTAAAGGAAGAAAGCTGAACACTTCCTTCTCTCATTTGTCGTTTGAAACAGACCATCCCTGTTGTACACAAACATGTGAACTCATTGTATGTTAAAACAAAGATGTGAAACAGTTCATCTCAGATCATCTTTACTCTGTGGTATTAAATTGTAACAGAAAATACATTTGTTCCCGAGTGTACAAGGAAGCTTTAAAGTCAATTCTTTCATATCAAGGAGGAGGGGAGGAGTAGTGCTTGAGTCAGAGGTTTGCCATGGCCCATTCTCCCAAGTGGAAACTATGAGCCTTTTCACACGACCCCTAAGATCCGCTGGCCACTTAAATTCGGACCAGAGATCTTGGGGTTTTTGTCGCTGTTCCTGTGTTCCCACCCCCTCCGCACTCCTGGCTGCTGTCTGCATGAGGGGAGGGAGAAAAAAAGGAAGAAAAGAATGCCGCTCACCTCCGTTCTGCTGTCTCGCTCTGCTCCCGGCAGCATTCCAGTCTTAAAGGGGCGGGGGGCAAAACAACAACAAACAGAAGCGAGGAGAGCCCGGCACTCACTACGTTACATCCGCATCAGGAATTTTTCACCCCCGGAGAGCAGGTACTTGAAAAGTGCACTGGGACGCACCTAGGTGGGCGTGGTCGCACTTAATTTTTTGTAAACTCGGGAGCTGGTGGGGAAACAATTTTAAGCTCCGGATCTGGGAGCCATTTGCTGTGGATTTTAGGGGTTGTGTGAAAAGGCCCTATAATTCCCTCTCATATCTAAACCTCAGTGTACTTCTTGCAGATTCCAAGCAGGCAGTAGAGACCCAGACCAGGTAAATGATAGGCTGTATATCTACCAACTGAGACAAAACAGAGTGTTGCTTATTATTAGGTAGAGTGGGCACTAAGATGTTTAACCTGTTCCACATGATTCTACAAGATTTCTGCAGTCATTGGAGATGATATTTGATTATCCAGTGGCTTTGGAAGTATTGTTTTTGACAATCTAGAAGAGGGTGTCCTTAACACATTGTGGAATTCCCATTTCTGAAATCTAGTATGACATCTCTGGTTGATTTCCCTGTGCCAAGAGTAGCCTACTTTTGTTGAGTATTTCTCTGGCATTAGCCGGATGTTCCTTCTTGGTTCCTTCTGTCTAGACATCAAAAGGGATTGGTTCTGTTGCTCATTCTGAGCTGCTTAAGAACCTTTGTTTGTTTAGTGTTTTGATTTTTTTCATATTTTATCTGCATAGGAAATGCATATACAGTATTGGTTTTTAACAAAAAATCATAGGCATTTATCTCTGGCCACAAAAAATGTACATGTAGGAACTGTTTTTTTTTTCCTGTCTTCAGTCACAATTAATAATGCAGTAATACTGAACTGAAGTTTTTTTTTTAAGTAGTAACAGTACTTGGTACAAGGTAGAGAACAATACAGATGTGTTCCATAATCAGGTGCATCATAAGCCTAGCCAGTGGAAGACAGAATGGTGTCTCTTTAGCTGTTTTGATTTTGGACAAGCATAAGAAACACATGCAAATATGGATATGCTAGAAATTGAATCTGGATGCTTAATAACCTTGTTCAGCTGTAGGTAATTCAACCTTGATTAATGTCTCCACAGTTGGCAAATTGTAATGATCTTAAATTAGTTAACAAAGCTTATAATGGTTATTATCATTAATGTACTGTATATGAAATTGTGGGAAGCCTTTACTTTTTGGGGGGGGGAATAGCTTAAAAGGGTCTACGAGATATACTTTTTCTCTTCCCCTTCTTAACTTAGTATGTGTATTTAAATTATAGGGAGCATCTGGTTTTTGCAACAATAGCAATAGCAACAAAAGCTTTCTGGAGGACCTTTCAGTTGTATGGTGTTCTTTCCCCCTTTCTTCCTTGTAAGACTGTCAGTATATGATCTGCAGCCCTGACATGCACACATAGACTAGTTTTTCTCCTTCAGATCAGCAGCTTTGGACAGCTTCTGTTTTTGGCACCCTTTTCAACCTGCTCTGTCTTGTCATTTTAGAGTTCAATATTTGCTGCTCTGAAGGAAAAAAATGGGGATGGGTTGGACCATTGTATTTGGTCTTTTGACCCTCCATGTTGCCCATGAGCAGTGAAGGATAACTTTTGACGAGCCATGTCAGATGTGACAGGCAATCTAGTTGGGTTGAGTGGAAATGTGCTGTACAAGTTTGAAGCCTTAGTTGAGGGCATTTTCCTGGTGTTCAGTGCATTTAAATTGACACCATACTTCAGCATGCTGTTCATTTAGAAACCAGGATATGTGTTTACATTTCTTAAATATTGGCTTACTCTCCCTTCATTCTGTGTAGATTGGTATATTTGGAAGACAGAAAACTCATTTCAGAAGCATTCTGCATCATTCAAGCAACCAAGTGTTTACATTTCATTTCTTGCATTTATGCTGTCTTCTTTTCTTCCACAAGTATTTTGTTGCTTTTTTTAAAAAAAAATCAACTATTGCTATGCCTGCAAGTAGCATATATGTGTAGCATTTATAATCAAAAGACAAAAAAACTAGAGATGCTTTTCAGAACACATACAATTGAATGCTTCTGTAATAACGGGGTGTACTAGAAATTCTGGAAAAGATAAGCTTAATTTTGAGACTTTGTGTTTAATCTCAGCATGAAACTTCATCCAGGCATTGTTTATGCTCTTGTAAACAGCACAAGACAAACAGCTGTGATATTTGGAAACGTAAAGCAGAAGGGAATTCAGTGGGAGTAGGTAGTTATGAATAATATTAAGAGAGCAAAAGGTAATCTAGAATGAACCAAGAAATGAAGCAAACAGGAATAGTACTACATTGGGAGACACATTCTGTCAATTGAGGCTTTAAAATGTGAACGTTTCATAGCATAGATGTTTTACCAAGCCCAGTGCTTCCTAACTTAGGGATCACTATGCAACTTTGCTGCAAAAGATTTCCCCTCCGCTGCTGCCTCTAATGCAGCATTTGAAACTCCCACACAATTTTCACCCAGAGCATCACTGGTCTATGGAATTCCCTGACAGAAGAAGTGGTGACAGCTGTCAGCCTTGACAGCTTTAAGAAAGGATTGGACAAGTTCATGGACAACAAGGGTATCAATGGCTAGCATTATGGATGCCTAAGAACAACCTCTGGATTGGAGAGATAGGCAGGGTATCTCTCAATGCCATTTGCAGGGAATTGTAAGCAGGTGAAGACATTTGCTTGGGAATACCCTGAAGCCAATGGTGAGCCACTGTGTGAGACAGAATGCTGGACTGGATGGGCTGTGGCCTGTTCCAGCAAGGTTCTTATGTTCTTACAATTTAAAAATATATATCATATACTCAGGACTGAGAGAGACTACTTGCACATTGTTTGTTGTGCTGTGGCCAAATTCTTTTGTAACCACAATTCTTCCATCATTTCATATCCATTTACTTGCTACAGGGTTTTGCAAGCATGCTCCTTGCAAAATCTTTTCACTTTTCTCCAGTACCTAAATCTAACTATTCGAACACATGGCATTTGCTTTAATCAGCATCATTTTTAAAAAAAATAAGTAAATCCAAAATACAACTAAGCAATCTTGTGGAGTAGTATATATGTGTGTCTCATTCTGCGGCTGAATCCTGCAACGTTATTTTTCTGTACCTACCACAAGGAAGAAAGATTCCTCTCCTGCCATTCTTCTTATTTAACACCTGTGAGACTTCATCAATAATGCCAGTTCCATCTGTGCCATCCCTGCTCCAGATTTGCAGCACTTCCCTACATTTGTCAAGCTTCACAATGAGATGGGAAGTCGGTGGGTATTAGCCAAAGCTTGCACTTGAACACAAGCTGGAAGTTTGTAGGAAGTTTGAGAAGTGGTCTGTCAGTCACATCAAAATGGTGACAGCTGTCAGGCTTGACAGCTTTAAGAAAAGATTGGACAAGTCCATGGAGAACAAGGGTATCAATGGCTAGCATTTTGGATGCCTAAGGACAACCTCTGGGTTGGAGAGATAGGCAGGATATCTCTCAATGCCAGTTGCAGGGTATCATTAGCAGGTAAAGACATCTGCTTGGGAATACTTTGAAGCAAATGGTGAGCAACTGTGTGAGACAGAATGCTGGACTGGCAATTCTACTGCACAGTACAGTGGGATACGAGTTTTTGCATATATATTTTTTAAAAAATTAGAAGTCTGCTGCAATTGCCCCAGTTAGAATTCTGGGGCTTTAACACCCCCCTTCCCGGCTCTTTCTGGTGTTTGACAGAGCTTAACAAGCTAGTGCATAAATCAGAGGAGCTGTCTGGGCAGGCCTAAGCTCTGTGACTCTGCAAAGTCATATTAGGGATATTGTACTTTCTTGAGAGTCACCATGCATGGAGCATCATGGAACATAATTTAAGTAGCCCTAACAAAACATGTGCCTGGAATAGGGGTAAGTGTTAGGTAGTTACAGAAGAAACATTGCACAATGTACACGGAACGTAAGATACGGAACCACAACTAGTAGTCGTCTTTAGACTTGTCCTTCTTGGCAGTGAAACGAGCAGAGTAACAAAAGAGTGCTGTTACGCACTGTATACAATTTAAGCTAAGAATATTTGAGGTCACAGTGGCTTGGTGGGTGAGTAAACAGCCTTGGGAGGTTTATTATAGCTGGCCTATACAAAGCCAAGTTTTTATGCAAAAACCCACAACTGATGAGTTTCTCATGGAAAATAAAACAACGGTCAATGGAGTTAATCTGAAAATAAAATAAATATTTTCTTGACTAACATATTTTACTAGATATGAAATATGTTATTTTTTTCCTGGCACATATAGCTATCTCACATACTGAAATACAGATTGCTTTTTTAAAAAAAAGTGTGTCTGTTTTGATCAGAAGAGAAACAGCTTCATATCATATTATCCCCTTTCGCATTACACAATGCGAAAGATTAGGAGGTGTTTAAGGGGCAAGGTGGAAAAGGTTCTATAGGAATGGTGTTTTTGACACCATTTCCATCTCTTTTGTAATGCATCATTTTAGCCTTTAAACCCCCCATGAACTAACTACTAAATAAGGATGCCTTCATTCTAATTCCCATATGTGCTCAGTAAAGGTAAGTAAATATGATCACATTCATGGACCAACCACCTCCAATGCTCACCCATCCACTTACTCGGCAACCCATAGAACTTTAACTACCAGTAGTCCAGAACAGGTGAAGGGATTCACTTAAACATGAAGAATGGAAGGACTGCAGGAACATGAATAGTTTTTGGATTTGGTAGCCTACACTGATGATTTAACTTCTGGCAATTTGCCAACAGTATTTAAGTTGTATTCTCGAAGGCTTTCATGGCCGGGATCTGATAGCTGTTGTGAGTTTTTCAGGCTGTGTGGCTGTGTTCTGGAAGTTTTTCTTCCAGGCATTTCAACAGACTCTGTGGCCAGCATCTTCAGAGGGCAAGGAGCTTAGGGAACTAGGAGATCTATCTGTGCTCTTGGGTACAGAACTCTGTGCTCTGCGCTCTATATCCCAGAGCACAGAGAGAACTCCTAGTTCACTGAGCTCCTTCCTCTCTAAAGATGCTGGCCACAGAGTCTGGCGAAATGTTACGAAGAAAAACTTCCAGAACACGGCCAAATAGCCCGAAAAGCTCACAACCGCTATCAGTATTTACATTAATTGGATTATGCTAGTGAAGGTGTTAATTAGTGGTATTTCACTTAGGAATTTTCTTTTTGGATTACTCTTCAAAAGAAAAGTGGTTCAACAGTGTAAGTTATCTGTCGGTCAGTCTCGTACAGTGAGATTGCCTTATGGTTGTGTGCCTCAGTAATCAGACTTTTACTTGAAGCCCATTTTACTTCCAGTGGCCAGTCACAAATACATGCCGGTATGTAGGATCCTAAGGAAAACTGGTGTCTTTCACCACCTGAGGTAGAGCCTCTAAATATGTGCTAAGCATATTGGTCAATTTGATCTTTAGTACACAAAAGTCAGGTGTTGGACTATTAGATTCACTTCTGTTGCATGAAATGACTATCAGTAGCAGCAGTCCCAGTCATTTTACCACACAGTAGTTTAACATCGTGTTCATATTAGTTTGTACACAATTAATGAACTTACTCTTGCACGTTTGTAGTCCTGCTAGCATCTTCTAAAACTTGAATGTGTTAAGGCAATGGGAGACATGCTGAGCATCTATCTATAAAATATTCCATCCATCAATCAATCAATATGAACCTAACTGTAAACCCCCTCCCCCCGGCTTCTCTGGAAACACTCCCTATTTTGTACCTTCCCATAATCCTCAGGGATGGATAAGGTATAAAATCTGAATAAAAAACAGTACTTCATAGTTGGACAAAAGCTTTGTGGTTGTGTTATAGCAGGCTCGCAATCAAGAAGATGTGTCACACTTCACTACACACATAGTTGACTATATCCATTTAAATTAAAATTAACTTTTTTAAAACTGAAGTGTATTGCTATTGATTTCAGTATCATTTTTAAACTGCATCAAAAAGTGTCTTGTAATATCTTCTGCACAATTGGATCTGGTTACACTTATAAAGGCGAGAACATGGGGACTGGGGTGGGGGGTTGTTTTTGTCTTTTTTTTTTGGAAGGGGAATCATTTTAGTATTGTGTGCCAAGAATTTATGTTCAAAAAGAACTTAACAGCTGAAGATGCAGACTTATTTGTACTAAGGATTTAACGTTGTCTTGAAAAATATCTTCAGCTCACATGTAAGTAAGCACTGTGTCAGGAAGGGCTTTTAGACTATTCAGCTGAGTGGTAGGAAGGAAAAAGTAATTCCCTTTCAGCTGAAGTCAAAGATGTAACCTTGTCCGATATTGTGTGTATATATATATATATATATATATATTATAGCAGAATTTCACATAAATCATTGAATGTGTTTCTGAAGATACATTAAAGCAAGAACATACATACTCATGGATAGCATAGATTTTTTTTTTTTTTTTTGGAGAGCCATCCCAGCTTAAAGAACTGATATGGCTAAAATCTAGCAGTGTACACCAGTATGTTGTGACAAGAGAATTGGAACGTTGTTACTCCACTCCTGCTTCTTTAATGGAATTTATGTACTGTAGCCTCCAACAATCTTTGGTAGTTCCACCAGCCAGATTTGGGGGGGGGGGGTTAATCAAGAAATAAAAGTTCTAACCCTTTTTTACAAGTTTTAAACTAGTGAATTTGGACTACAGGACAGAGGAATTGGGTGGGACTAAGGCCTGTGGGACTTACAAGGAATTATACTATAGTATGTTTATGAAGATTCTCAGTCATCCATGTGAGGTTACCTAGAAGTTAAGTCATGGCAACTGGACTTCTTTTCCTGTGAAATTGAAATGTTTGGCTTTCAAAGCTACTTGAATGAGTAGTGAAACATTTCAATCTCAAGAAAAGAAGTCCAGTTACTATGACTCAACTTCCAGGTATTGGTATGGTAGTCTGCATGTTAGGCTGTGCACAAGATGCCTCGCAGAAAAACCTACTAGGCCTATAATTCCTTGAAGCTCCCATGGATCTTAGCTGCACCAACCACTTCTCCTGTCCTGTCTGCAGAATGAATTTATTAATTTAGGAACTGGAAAACGCATAGAGACTTTTATTTCTTGATTAAAACTCTACTGCTAGTGGTGTGTATATCTCAGGCAGCAGGATGTTAGGCATAGCAAATTGCATTATTCATCCCATCAAAGGCCCATACTGTCTCTACCAGGACTACTTTTCTCTCTAGCTCTAATCCCCCACTTGATGCAGCCTCATTCCAATTTTCATACTTGTTTCTTCTCTTTTGTAACAGCCATGCCAGAGGCTCTTTGTCCATAGCGTCTTCATTGTAGCGGCTGGCCAGCTGGTGAATCTGCCAGCCATTCTCTTAACAAAAGACCTGGTTCCCTCACAGCTGGCATGTGAAGCGCACCATTGCGTCCTAGCACAAGTTTATTTTGTTGTTGAGTTGGTATGAATTTGGTGGCAAATTCAGCAATGTAAAGATTACCTGTTCTGTGCTTTATTTAAATATTGCATGAATCACTAGTAATTGTTCTAAGGAGCTGTCTGTGTTTTTGCAAATATATAGAGGGTTGTTTTTTTTTTTGCTTCGTTTCAGGAACTGGTTCCTATTCTGCAGTTCGAAGGTTGGGTGCGTGTGTGGAAAGATGGTGATGAACGTTGAGCATTTTGGTGGTAATCACCCGATATTATTATTATCAATTTGAATGATATTTTCTATGTCTTAAAGAAGCAAGATACATCATCTGAAATAATTTTGGGGGCTGCATCTCAATAATACAGCCTATTGTATTGTCAAATAAATGCAGTACCGTCGACATCGCTGAGGACTAATCTGCTTGCTGACAAAACTCCGTCTGTTTTCCTAGAACTTAAATCATGGTTCTCTAGGAGAGAAACAGCGCCCCTGAATGGTTAGTGTTTCCATTGAGGCAGTAATTGTTTTTGCTCCTGCCATTGTTCAGGAGATCATTGTTCATGCAATGATCAAATGAATGTTAACATTTTCCCCATTCTCGCTTTAGAAACTCAGCCTGGATTCTGGAGAGGGCGGCAAGAGGAGAACATGGCATAGTTATTTTAGTTAAGTGCCCCATGAGTACCTTCTTCCTTCTCCAGCATGGGTGTCAGTGCATTATTTGTTGGCTAGCAAAAAAAATAGTATCTTAATGAATAAGATGTTTTATTTGACATTCAGGCTATCGGGGGAATGTCTATTCCCATATGAGCCTCCTCAGGTCCTCAGCTCTTCAGGAGTTGCTTTTCTCTTCATCTCATCACCTTCACAGGAACATTTGCTACAGGCATGAAAGACCACCTTTTCGCAAGCTTCTGTGTTCTCCTCTATGAGAGACAAAGTTGACCCGCTCCCTGCTGTTCTACTAGCAACCGGCAATAACCTTTCATTTTCAGCAGGCTTTCTTTCCTCTCCAAAATATTGCTGTTTGGAAATGTGGAAATTGCCTTTTTATCATTCAAATATGTTTTAGAAATTGACTTAAATTGTTAAGCTGTTTATTTTTTTAAAAAAAAATATTTATTTATTTATTTATTTATTTATTTATTTATTTATTTATTTATTTATTTATTAGATTTTATACTGCCTAACTAGCCAAAGAGCTAATCTGGGAGGTTTACAAAATAGAAATTATAAACAACAATAATAATAACAAATAAAGTGCAAAGTAGTCACCTTTAAATTAAACATACAGCCATATAAATGTTACCTATAGTCAATTTCAGTCTTAAACAAAGTAATAATATGGTTATTTATTATATTTTTAACAGCTTTATTATTTGTGTTTTAAAATTCTTTGCCTGCAGCCTTGAACTCATAGCCTGAATGTCAGATAAAACAAGTTATTATTTAAGATACAGTACTTCAAGACTATATTATATTCTTGGGAGGAAGTGGATCATACATTAAATAGATAACAATTTTGTGTGATTTTTAGCCCAGTTGTTCAGATCCAACTGAACATATATTTCCCACACCCATTTGGCCTACTGCTTTTACAGAGAATGTAATATTCATCACAGATATGGGTTTTCGGGAAGTATGTGACAATGTTTCATTTCAGACAAAAAATCAAATTTTAGGTTAACTGGTATACATGCAAATCTTCATCTAGAATTTGTAAAGTTTGGAGAAGGATAGGCTGTACAGCTGTAGTCTTGTGACTTCTGAACTCTTGCGAGTTTAAAGTACACAAAATGATTTGAAAAGAGAACTGCTTTAGTATTATTGTGTACTGATGAGAAAGTTGTGATGGTTGGACTAAATTGAAGTACAAAAACATTTTTTTACAAATAGTTATCAAAAATAAATTTCTCACAAATATTAGTTATGGAAATTACACTGCAAGTCAATAGTATGTTCAAATGCCTCCTGTAGCACAGAACACTTTACATGTTTGTCATAAAAAGCTCATGTTCACCCTTATGCCTTCACCCAGAAGAGGCCTTTAAAAATAAACACCCTTCATGTTAGCCTTTTTACAGTGCTTCATACTTTAGCTCTTGTATAAATATCTGCCACATTTCCACCAGGAGTTATTGCTGTTATATATTTTACAGACACTTTACTGTCATCTAAGTGGTTTATTTTATTCCCACAGCTAGAGGAAAACTACAAAAAGAATTTTGTAATCTGAATGTGATTGTGGGCTGAGAGTAATGTTTTGAAAAGGAGCTAAAAGTAAATTATATTACTCCTTTATTGTGTTTATGAAGACTTTCCTATTGTGCTAGAAGTTAGCATTCGTTTCAAAGATATTAACTGGATGTGGTTTTATTATGACTGTGGGATTTTGGCATCAATTTCTCCTCTCCACCCTTTAATCATCCTAGAGAAGTATATCAAAAGCTTATTTAGATATGGCCTTAATGGTGAATGGAGCATATGGGGGTGGGGGTGAGGGAATATATGATTTTCATTTTGGTTTAGAAACCTTCCAGTAGGCTGTCTTGTATATACTGCTGTGCTGTTAGAAGTTTTGTCTTGTGGTTTTGTGTTTGGGTTACAAGTGATCCCAAATGGTGAACCCTTCAAGTTGACTTTGGTTGGAATGAAAAGGAAATTTCTGGCTTGACCTTTCAAAATGCCACTGAATGGGTTTTCTGATGGGAAGTGTGGTTTGATTGACATGGCCTTCACTTTTCTCCCTGGAGACATCAGTGTATCATCTACATGCTGGTGTAGCATCAGTAACCTAGAATGTCTCTGCATCCCAGATTAGATGAGAGTACACTTTGCAATACTTAATCCCTCCCACACATACACACACCAGAAGTAGCCCTTAATTGGTGGGTTTTTTCCTACTTCACTGTGGATGTTCTCAAGTGTATGTTATACTCTTTTTTAGACAAGCGGGACATGTAAACATTTGTGAGATGAATCCAAATATTCCCTTTTTGTGGAAAAAAGAATATCCTTCCAACAGAGAATAGCTGTTGGAGCCATTCTATAAATGACATAATAATCAGAACATCTGCAGTTTTGCGTGTTTGCAGGGCACAAACACAGAGGTAGATTGGTAGTGAAATGAAACTAATGGAGATTTTTGTGAAAACTATGAGGGTAGGGTGGGGTCAGAGGAGGATGATGAACGGAAGAAACGAACATGTATGTATAACCAGAAACTAGTAGCTTTTGGTGTCAATTAACATTTTGTCATTTTCTTCTTAGAAACAAGCTAAAATAAATTGTTATTGCAGTTTTCCATCCCACTCATGATTTGTTTAAATAACTACGAAGAGCTACCAGAATCTAAGGCCACAAGTTTTAGTTAGTTATTGTGTTAACACATTTCTCTAAATAATGGCTTATTGGTAAAGATTTAAGTTCTTTTTCAAATAATATCAATGATAACCTCAGAGGATTACTTCATTTGGTTTAAATATGTGTGCTGGGTGTCTTCCCTTTGTGAATGTTGCATAGCCCTCTGAAGTCCAGGTAACTATCTTTTCGTCTAGTGTAGCACTCTTGTGATAGTTAATACATTATTCTTTTAACATCTCACCCCCTTAGGAGCAACAGGTATGCTGGCACCTGTTTTGTCAGTCCAGATGAAAGGACCTGACCAATATGACTCCATATCTCTTTGATCTCCCTGCAGAAGGTCAGCATATCTACCTAGAGATTTCTCTGAAGAGCAATTTAAAAGTTGCATTTGAGCAACATCAAGTGAAATGTCTTCACATCTCATGCAGTGAGGAGCTCTTTGGTGTACTTCCTGGCTAGATGTAAGGAAAGATATTAACCCTTCATCCAAAACGAAATACTGTTGGCTCGTATGTTGCTTCTTAGGACTATGTCCTGGATCTATCTGTAACACAAGACATACATTTTATTATGTTCAGACATTTAATTCGACCAAAATTAGATGTAATTTAGCATCACTTTGGTCATTTTGTTGACATCTTCAGAGAGTTGTTTTTTTAAAAAAATTCAAGTGAGAGAATTTGGTCAAGTACAATTCATAAACCTAGAGGAAGAGGCAGCATAACATGAAATATCTTAAATCCACTCCAGTAAGATGACTGTAAGAACATTTTCACAAACACAGCAAAGCGGCCTCTTCAGATCCACAATGACTGTGATCAATACAGTGATGTGTGTTATTAATGGTGAAGCAGCCAAGAACATGAAGTATCTTCAGTTAAAAAGTTAAAGTGCTGTTCTGAGGGCTAGATCAATTTAGTCCCAACCAAAGTAGATCCACTGAAGGAATGACAGATTTATTAAGTCAACACTTACATTAGTACCATTGATTAAGTGTTCTAGTTGAAAGTAACAATTTCCTTTCCCATGTAATCCTTCCTGGGAATTTCTCCACTATACATGCATTGTTTTGGGGGGGTTGTGGAGGGGATGGAAAGGGCAACTATGACAGTGAAAAATGGAAATATGATTTTTCATATCCTTTTTCTGACTCTGTAAGTAGTGATTAATTCCTCCCTCCAAATTATAATTCTATTTCAGACTTATCAACAATAACATGTTTCAAGTACAGAGAAGTTAACAAAACACTAATCTGAAGTTATTGTCAAAATGCCTAGCAGTCTTCACCATTTGCTGCTTATAATATACTTGTTTAATTCTCTTTTTAAAATATTTATATTCATATATTTACTAATTTTAGCTTGTTAGCCTCTTCGATTTTGTACGCCACTGTGGGTTCTTTTTAAGGAAACCGATGGGATGCAAATATTTTAAATGAATTTAAAAATGTGTATGTTGAAACGCAGGATGGGGGAATACACTGCTCAAGGAATGGAATTTCAAAGCCTGAGTGATATTATAGATCAGGGAAGCGGAACCTTTGGCCCTCCAGATGCTTTGGACTGCCATAATCCTGAACCTATATTGCCATTGATAAAGGACTGTGGAGTAGTAGTTCGAAGCATCTAGACTAGAGGGCTAAAAGCTCCCCTTCCCTGTTCTAAAGAAACCACTCCCATGTGCAGTCACCAGCTAACTGCTAATAAAGGTGAGATGTGTTTCAAAGCCCCCTACAAAAATCTTAGCAGATAGGAGGTATCTTGGATCTTTCAAGTATAATTACGAGTACTAATCACTACACTATGGTGGCAACCAAGCTGCTGCATTGCTTGAAGTTTGAGTAATTCTCAAAGGCAGACCCACAGACTATATGACATTAGTCTGAGGTGAAAGTGACTAAAGCACATCTGACAGTGGCCTAATCTGCCCTATTTAAGAAGGGTTTCAGCTGTCTCATACATGTGCAGAAACAACACCAGATTCAAGAGCTGAGTGTTAATGCTTTAGGGACCATATCAGTGTTGCACATCAGAGTTTGTCACACTCATGGTCTACTGTAGGGAAAGGAGAATGCTCCACAAGAAGTAGCTGATTTTCATTGCAAGCCAAGTAGAATATTTATTACCTTGGAGAAGCATTCTCTATAAAGCTCTTTCATTCATTTATGTTTTATCATTAATGATTAGTAGTAGAAAGAGAATTTTCCTCCCATTACTTATTGTAAATAAAATCAAGAATACACTAGGAATGTATAGGTATTTGGGACTTTTATTTGCTGAAGTGAACAGCCACCCTAGTTAACTGGTATCCTAACTGTATACCTCTTTCTAGATATGACAGTGTCAAAATGGGATGGATTTAATTGACTAGAATTGAGTGTGGGTTTTCTAGTATCTGGAGCACACAGAAAATTCTAAAGGAGACTAAATGTGCGTTCGACTTTCCTTTAAAAAATAAAATGGCACACTTATATAAGAGCATAACTTCTGCCAAATTGCCATAAGTAATGGGCTGTCAGACTGCTGAATGGGAGATAATTCCATGACAAGTACAGTATAGAAGAACTGACCTGTGGGCTGGCGCATTCTGTGTCAAGTACACAGGGTGCAATAAGACTGAGTGGTTGCTAGTGGGATGGGGGTGGGGGTGGGAAAGGGAGACTCGGCCCATTTCATTGTGCATATGTTGTACATTGACAATAAAGGTATTATTATTGTTATAAATTAAGAAATCTCCATAGACATTATCTGTTGCATACTGAGTCATGCAACAGGTCATGCTTTCAGATATTTTAGATGCATTTTATTTCTGGAAGTTATGCTGTTGGCATTTAACTGCACAACAGGATTTTAGCCAATGACTAAAATCAGATAATAGTGCTGATGGAATTCCCATAATGGCAAAACCCATTTGCCTGTCTGTCAGTTGACAAGATAGCACTATTATCTATTTTGCTTTTTAAGCTAAGCTGTGGTTTGTGGCTAATAACAAAACTGTAAGCAAGTAAAATTCTTGCTAATGTGTTTACATTTGCAATTAAACCTATGTTCTTGTCTATATTTTGTTCTGGCCCATTATTAGATCAAAACAACTTCCATATAAGTGTTTATAATTCTTCTTTTTCACATATTCTGTATTTTACTTTTTTATCATACTAATTTCAAATTGCATTTTATAAAATAATCTCTCTCTGGATGTGTGACATGAAACAAATTGGATAAGCTCAATCTCTTGAATGAATCAGATTTTTTTACAATTGAAGAAATATTCTACAATTGATTATTTGTCTTATTATCATCTAGTTTCTAAGCTAATTAAATGAACACTGAAAGTTATGCTTTCCAATTAACAACCCATCTTGAGAAAGACAGAGCAATGCATTTATTTCTGTTACCCAATAATGAAAACTTGTTGGAGTTTGTAAAGATTTCTGGCTCAGAAAAATAAAAGGTCTTTTAAAGAATACATTTAACATATTGATTGAACCGGGCACACACCATTTTACCAATTAGGTTGGAATGTTCATTAACAATGCCTATGCTCGGAAAAACCAGAGGGGAACAAAATGGTATTCACAATTCTTAATTAGTGCCATTTAAAGTGTATTTTATTTTACAGAAAAGCAAAAGTTGCTCCTGACTGTGAACAAGGTTTCAAGTAAAAGGGAGGCAGATATGACATATGCTTTATCTACTTTAGTCACTATACTTCATAATTATTTTAGGGCTTTAGTTTAATTATATAACTGAATTGAAGGAGGACAGTTTTTAGCTGCTGAAAGTTAGAAAAATGAAGGGCACTCCTCTATTTAAGGGGTTTGGTGGCTTTCTTGTTTTGAGTGAGTTGCTGTAAATAGGAAATAAAAAGACATTAGAATCTGCCTTTGTTTTTAAATGGGTTCAGAAGCTTCTGCTTATTACATGAAAGGTATGCATTTCTGGTTTTTTTTCAGTAACACAAAAGAGTCAGGTCACTGGTTTGTACTCCAAATAATTATTTATTGATATCAGTAGTTATATGTATTGGTCATTCTAGTAAATTAGATCTAGTTCCCTTTTTGTTTGCTGTAATACCAAAGAATTTGTTTTGTTATAATAATTTGCATGAAATTCTTTTGTTATAATTGAAGAAGATATCCTGGACAATTGGGTGATACACCTCGTGGTGGAGTTATGCAAGGAACTCCACCTTCCTCTGGAAGCAATCACTTACTCTTCCAAATGAGTTCATATTCTTCCTCGCTGAGGTAAGATAACCCAAATAAATTGGGTAGTCTTGATGGTCTTAAAGTCTAGAAGCAGTTTTCCCTCTTCCTGACTTAATTTGCCCTCCAGAAGAACTGTAATTGGAGATGAAAAAACAATAAATTCTTATTCCTCGGTGGGGGAGGCGCGATGTCTTGAAACAGTGAGATTGGAAATATGGCCAAACACTGCAGGATTTTCATTTCTGTAACAAAAAGATGGCATTGTGTTGCATCACAAAATAATTAGCAGAGGGAGAGAAATAAAACTAAAAAAAGCTAGTTTTGCGCAAAAAAAGAAGTGGCTTTAAAGATACTTCATTTTGATTGATACAAGAAAAACCTCTGCATATCTTCACCCCAAAAATGTCCAGATTCAGCAAATTAATACGTTCTTCCTCAATTTCATACAGCAGGAGGTACAGTTTCAAAAGTATTGGCATTAAAGCCACAGCATAGTTCTGTTTCTCTTTAAAACTAAGTACTTGGCCATTTTTGTATGCCTTCTCACATATTAGTACATAAGCAACTATACTTGCTGGCCATGTTTGTCTGGCTTTCATATTTAACTATATACTCATGATGTATTTCTACCTCATCCTCATAAGGGCAACATGAAACATATAAGACAATCTGAACTGGAGATGCTTCCCAGGTCCTGTTGCATCCCTGCTTGAATTCAGTCTTGAAGTGGCTAGAAATGAATGAGCTGTTTGTTCATGTTTGAGATATTTTAAAGGCATTTAGGTTTTCAGGGTTAATAGTGACATCATTTTAAAAAGTTACATTTGATCACAGCAACATACAGAGCCTGTGCATCTATATATATCTAAAACACTTCAGGGATAATGGGTTTCTCAATATCCATTACCAGATGATCGAGAGCTATTCAATTTGGCTTTGCGAACACACCCAAAATATTTGGAATTGACCCTTGTGCTCTTATTACGATGTTTTAGAGATTACCCTCTCATAATAATCCATTTTGTCCTTGACATCCACAAAAGAGATTTCTTTTGTTTATATTAATGTCACAACTTTCACGCTAAGTTCAATCTGTTGGAAATCATATTTGTCCTCACCTTAAAACCTCTGTGTTTTTGCATTTCTCACTTCAGCGTTGTGTGACCTCTCATTATTCTGAGACACATTGTTAAGCTGCAAATATGTGTTTGAGCTTATCATCTTGAGGATATATTTTAAAAGACAGAAAACACATTTAAAATGCAATCTGGTGAATGTCTGCTTAGAAGTGCCACTGTGTCAAATGAGACTTATGCCAAGTGTACATGGGATTACAGCCACCTTGTGTAAAATGCTTTGTATGCATAAAACAAATAGATTCTGCTTAATATAATTTTATATTATTCCCTTTTTAAAGAAGTCCCTTTGAAGGCATTCTATGGATGAGATGAAATCCCTTGTCAGACTGCTAAAGTGGGACCGTTGAAATCACTTCAACTTAAGTTAACTGTGGTTAACAAGTCCCATTCATTTTAATGTCAGGATTTGTCCTCAGTTCACTTTGATTATAGAGTGTGCAGGTTTACCGCATGGCATTGGTGCTGTTCTTTGGTAGAAGCAGAGACTTAAGCAAAAGACTTCTCAAAGAGTCACAACAAGGTACAAAACCTCTCGTGCTTTCCTTGTGAAATAAATTAGGGAATTCTATTAAAATAATTTATTTATCTCTAAATATGACTATAATTCCAGTTATTTCTAGGGCAAATAATGCATAATATTGCAATGGGCTCAGTGTGTTTTTCATTGTTTAGGGGGTCTGTGTTGTAATGGTGCTGCCCATTTTACCCAAAGAACAATACATTTTATCTCATGGGATGCAACAGCAACCACATTATTCTTTCTATTACCATTTCTTT